>JAUTYZ010000045.1:91424-103875 GCA_032273725.1 Panulirus interruptus | reverse complement strand
TATTGTTTTTAAATTTTATTGTGATATTTTGATAGAAATACAGTATGTATAGAAATTGCATTTTTTTTTTTTTTTTTAGCTAGTTTAGTGTTTCCCCTTTCCAAAATGTTGCATGGGGCCAAGTCAAGAGAGGATATATGTTTAGTGCCAAAAGAGAATGAGTACTGGGGTGAGGAGGGGAAGGAAAGTGAGAGAAAGCATGTAGAGTGGATTTGTTGGCATAAGAGTGAATAGGATTAAAGGTTAGGGAAATATCATCGTTTTTGGAGAAAAGGAAGAGGGTATATTATAGGACTGAACCCTAAGAGATGCTACTTTGATAGGGTAAGAGGGAGATTTTGCTCTGTCAGTGACTATCATGATGGAATAACCCAAAAGGAAACTTTGCTTTAGGGAACAAAGAGAAGCAGGATAGCAAAGAAAATAGAAGCATAGTAAGCACCAAGCCAATCTCTTTGGTGTTCATTAAAATCCTTTACATAGAAGATTTCAACTTGTGTAATTGAAGAGAGCAACATCTTGTGGCAGGAAGTCAAATACTTGAATAGGTTTATGTAAAAAAATGTGAGGGAAAGTATATGAATTGTAAAAGCAAAGTTTTACAGGGTAAACAAATTGTTTGAGTCAGACGGCATTGAAGTTGGGAGACCCAGGATCTAAGAGGTGAGTAGTAAGTGCATTTGTACTACAGTAAGCACAAACAGCACCCTTGGAATGAAAACTTGGTGAGAATTATGGTAAGAAATTTGATAGTGAAGAAGGGAGGCAGCCTTGGACAGTTGGGTTTCAGAGAGATCAAATTAGATGAGGAATTAGGCAGGTGGTGTTCACGAGAGGCAAGGTTGAATTTGAGGTGGCAAATATAGCAGAAGTGGATAGAAAAAGAACCAGATCTTGAAGCACTGATGATGGAGGTAGGGTGAGTCCTGGTTGTTTGATGGCTGCCAAGGAGGTCCTGGACACTGTTCAACCTTTCTTGAACAGTTGCACCTTTCTGACTTAGCATTGGAGTGATATTATTTTGTTGTGCCGTGCCTCCATTTGTTGTAAATAAGATTGGGGAAATTTGGAATTTCGAATAAAGAATCGTGTAAGTTAGGTACTGTGGAGTGATATGTATAGGATGGAGAGGTAGAGATGTGTTAGTGGACTGCATGCATGCAATCCATATGTAAGTGAAGCAGAAAGAACAGGCAGCAACCTGAGCTGGGGAGGGGAACATTTCAACCACAGCAGTACTTTCTCACTGCACTACTTTGACTACTCTTCTCAAACTTAGGAGGATATCTCCCACTTCTCTCCTGTGCGTCTTAGAAGGCAACAAAGATGGGTGGGTAAGATGAGCAGGAGTCGAGGTTTAGAAATCCTCCGCTCATGTAATATCACTTTCTCCCTTGCTAAGATGGGAGAAGTAAGCAAGTATTAAAAGAACAAATAATGAAAAGAAAGGCCTATTAGAATACTTTCTTTTAATGATAAGCGTTTATGGCATCATAATCCCCAGTCTCATTTTTTTTGTGCTTGTTCGCTGTATACCACGTAGTGAGCTAGTGCCAGGAACAGATGAAGAATGGCCTCATTTGTGCATATCTGCTCTCGAGCTGTCATGTATAATGCACAGAAACCAGAGCCCCTTATCCACAGCCAAACTCTGCAGACCTTTCTGTGGTTTTCCCTCAGTGCTTCATATGCTTTGGTTCTGCCCATTGACAACATGTTGCCTTATGTATGCCACATCGCTTCAGTTTGCTTTATCCCTTGCATGCCTCACATGCTCTTGCATATTCAGGCCTTGATCACAGAAAGCATCTTTCACTTCATCCTTCCATGTCCAGTTCAGTCTCACCTGTCTCCTTGTTCTCGCCACTGATCCATGGCCAGCCTCTCATCATTATCCTCACCATTTGTCCAAACCATTCAGCATACCCTGTTCAGCTCTCTTAATATACTCACATATTGCTCATTATTTTCCCCCAAATGTGGAACATTCCTCTCACCTCTCAGTTATGATACTTGTGATGGAAGAAAACACTGACCTCACAAAATTGATTCTGAAATGATTGCTGTTGTTCACTATTATTTTTTGTAGATAGCCAAGTATTTATAGAAATTTGAATTCAGAGTATTAATACTGAGGAGTGGCTAAAGCTTTTTTTTTTTCAAGTTCTGTAATGGTGTATCATCTAATGTCCATCCTTTTTTTTTTTCCTTTCTACAGTGATGGCGAGACAGATGAAGAGGGCCCTAATAAAGGCTCCCATTCTCCTCTGTTGACACGACATCAAAGTCTGGAGGGGAAGAGTTCAGGGGGACGCAGAGGCCGCTCCGGCAATACTAGGCTGGCACCCACCCCTCGGAATTCCGGTCGTGTGTACCAGCCTTTGGTGTTTCGTAGCAGCTCTGCTATTGCAAAGTTTCGTGATAAGGCAAAAGTAGAAGGTGATAATCATAAAGTGTGTACTCTCACTTTTGAAAATATATATGCAGATGATGAGAGTAGTTCAGACACTCTGAGTGTTGTGAAACTGTCCAGCAGCTCTGATGAAACACTAAGTAGTGTAGCAGACCAGTTAAGTCTACATAGGCAGTCTTTAGGTAACCTTGACTGTGATAATGTTAACTCTAAGTGCAGTGGGAATGGGAACTGTGATGAACTGGGTGGAAGTAAGAAGGAGGGAAATTTTGAAAGTTTAGAGAGTTCCCACCTCAGAAACAGAGAGGAGGTTGTAGTGGACTTGGAAGAAGCCCCAACCATTCCACATCTTGCTGGAGAAGACACTTCAGTAGTGAGTGATGAACACAGGACACACAGTGTAAGAAATTCGCAAGAACTACTTGTAAATGATTGCGTAGAAAGTCGATCATCTAGTCCAGGATTAGACTGGTTATTTTCACACAGTGACTCAGACTCTGAGTTTGCTGATGTTGCTCGTACTCCTTGTGAACGCAATGAGCAGAGGAGACACTCTTCTCAACGAAGTGATGACGATAGCTGGAATATAATTAGGTCTTCACCAGAAAGCCCATCTGAACCATGTGCCACTGCCTTTCCACACCCTGTCAGCCATTGTGGTCCAGCTTGTCAAGGGGCCATTCCTAAAAAACGGAGGCAGGGTGTGGTTGTTGAAGAGGTAGAGTCAAGTGGAGGATGTGAAAGGGGTAGCAGAGAAGCATCTGTTACAATGGAAGATCTAGTTAGAAGACTCCTAGATATCTTGAACAGTTCTCTCCATGATCCTCAGCAGTGCCATCGGGACATTCAGAAACTTGTGGTACTAAAACAACGGTTGGAACAGGAAGGGGGTATTGGTGAAGCAATTAAATGTGGCCAGGGATCATTAACAAGCCCTGGAACCTCTGAAAACTCAACACAGAGCAGCAAATCCAGTGAGAAACCAGTGGAGACACATTTGTACAGGAAACCAGCAGTACGTCGGAGAAGACATGTTGCAGGCAATGCGGCATCACCACCCACTTCTCCTAGTGACCCTTCTGATATATCATCTTTACTCACTACAACTATTACTACTGCTCTTACCACTACCTTCACCACCAGCCTCACAACTACAATCTCACCAGCATATCAGGAATCCCACAGGAATCACTTATCTCAGGTTAGTATTTTTTTGTTTCAATACAAGAAATTATTAATTTAAGAGAAAGATCTTGTTAGTATGAATTCTTTTTGATCATCCTTTAAGTTTTGCCTCCCCTGTTAACTTGATCTGGCCAGTCTTCCACTTGTCTCACCATAGTCCAGCAGGATGTTGCAGTTTTCAAGTATTTGGGTTGTATGGTAAAAGTATTAGAATTAGAACAAAGATGAAATTAGATGTAATAAAGAAATCTAGTTATGAGCACAAGATTCAGGATAACAACCATTTTCAGTTTCAGTTTGAAAAGAGTAATTTTGTTGATAATTGAGTAGCAGCATCGCTGTTCAGTGATGTGATTTTAACATCCCAGAGTATAGGGTTGAATTAATATCCATGTATTGCCTGTGTCATGGAAGGCTACTTTGAGGGGCAGGGGCAAGGGATGGGAAATCCTTCTCTCCAGTATTATCATTTTTTGACAGTAGGAACAGAGAAAGAAGCCAGGCAAGAATTTTTCTTCTTAACTTCAGTCATATATTTTTGGTGCATCTTCACTAAGATGGGAAAAGACAAACTGATATAAAAGAAAAAAGTAGGGACAGAGAAAAGAGCCAGGTGATGAGTATTTTTCTTGGAGACTGAGGATGCGACATCTTAATACATGGGGTTGTAACTAGGATGAAAAGAGAGTTAGGTGGTGTGTTTGTAGAGAGAAACCTAAGTTTTCCTGTTGTGAAAGAAACAAAGTTGAAGGTAAAATGGGTAGGACGGTTTGGGAATCTTTATTGAGTAAAGCTTGGAGTTAGTAAGGGCAGAAGTGAAGGAAGAGATGGCACTTGGATATGGAATGAGCTGTTGGACTATAGTAAAGAGTGGGAGGAAGTGAGTTCAAGGTTGATGGGGAGTAAAGTGAAGGTAGTCAATGAGATGTTGGGGATTGTTGATGCTAAAAATTCTTTACTTTCTTATAATTTTTCAAACAGCTTAGACCTGCTCCTTTTTAAATGTTAGGTTTCCATCTCCTCAAAAACTCTTTAAGACATTTATAATTTTTTCTTACTTCTCAATTTCTTTACCCACTGTTTTATGTATCATTCATGGCATGGCCTGAAAGAGGACTTTTGTTCATGACTGTAGCCTTTAATGCAAAGAAAAACTTACATTTACAGTAATAAGCAGTAATAGTTAAAATCAAATAATAGCTTTGTTACCTTTATCCTCTAAGACAGTGCTTTAAATAGAAAATGTAAGTTCATCATTTCCAGTATATTATGATTTACTCTGACTGAAATCAACTTTTGTTTCATTGGAAACTCCAGTCATGGACAAAAGTCCACATCAAGGCCAGGCCTTAATTGAAATGTAAGGTGGTTAATGAAAGGGAAAAAGATGAGACAAGGAAAAGTATTTACGAATTTGGAGGAAGTGAAAAACCTGTCTTTTAAAAAGTGCCAGGTCAAGTTATTGGGAAAGACATGAGAAGGTAAAGAGTTCCAAAGCTTTGAGACGTAGGGAAAGAAACAGTTGTCAGAATGGTCCAAGTATGAATGCATACCTAATGTTATGTCACAAATTGAAGGAACAAGTGTAAGTTGAATGTAAAGCTAAGTTTAGTCAATTTTTGGGCTGTTAAAGGTCTTTTAATTCCAACTGAAAATGATAGTAATGGCATATTTCTTTTCAATGATTGAAACATTTTAGCTGTGTAATCTGTTCCTCATATCTAATCTTTGCTTTGATTCTGTCTGCAGGGTGAGGAGGTTGATCAAACGCATACAACCTCTAAGAACATTTTCTCAGGGAGGGTAATCTGTACTATGGTCCTTGAAATCTCACAGTGTACAATCAGCTTCAGACTGATTTTACCAGCTTTTGCTTTGGCATCATTGTGAAATGCATTATAACTGAAAACCTGATGATATCTGTAAGTTTTTCTTTATTAATGGAAACAAATATTCAAAATGGTAAATAAAGATACAACATTTTTCAAAAAAAATTATATTGTGAAGCCTTAATGTTGATCCCTGTATATAATCTTTGACCAAGAAAATTTGAATGGTTGCTTAAGTTACAGAAAGAAAGAAAATTAAAACAATCTGGTCTGACTGAATGAAGTTACATGCATTCCTGATTTCAGATAGAATTTTCTAAAACCAAGAGCTGATATCCTCCGTTTATGTGCATGGAGAAATATATTAAAAAACAATAAAACCAAGAATTGATATCATCCACTTTTTGTGTGTATTGAGAAATATATTAGAGAAATAGAAAAAGAAAGGAAAGGATTTGTGGACAACCCCCAATGACATTGAACGTAATAACATTGGAGTGGTTAAAGTAGTAGCATGAGTACAGCCAGGGATCTTCTGATATTCAAAAGAGATCTGAAAGTGAAAGGAAATGTAAAGGAAAATAAGAGCATGATGATAGAAAAGAAATATAGAAATTTATGTTGACAATTAGGAGCCCTTTGGCAACAGTTTTGGAGTGGTGAAAGACTGAAATAATGTTTGATAATTATTATTTGTGTTGTGGTCACTGTAATCAGAAATGATGTGTTAAAGCTAGCTTGAATAAGATTATAGAATAAGGGGATTAAAGCACATAGAATGGGGATAGAGACATAACATCTAAAAGAAGCATGAGTAGTGTATATTTTTCTGATGTTAACCTCAAATTCACAAGAAGTGGGCATAAACTGTGTAGGATAGACTATTATGAAATAAAGTTCTCCAAGTAATGAGATGAATGATAACAAGAACATTCACCTCAAGGAATAGAACATTGAGAATGAAGCTGTTCAGTACATACGTAAAAAGCAGTCTAGAATAATGCGGCATTATAAAGTCATGTCAAGACAAGGAGAAATCAGGAAGTTCGATTAAATTGAAAAATATGCTTTACGGACAAATTTAAGAGAACAGAACTTTTCATTTGCTATGAAATGTTACAAAACTCGAACTCTGCAGCCTAGAAAGAAGAGAGAGTTGTACAGTATGTTTAATCTACGCATGCAACAAATTGAGGGTAACAGAAACAAAATACTTGGTCTAAACTTGTCCCAGCAGGGAAGAAGGAGTAACTGAGTCTGTCATAATACCTTGAAGCATACAAAGAAGATATGATGCAAAATTTTAGAAGAGCCCAACGAGAAAGATGGAAAGGTTTTCTGTGTATTGTCAAGTGAAATGAAAATTCTGCATGGGCTAGGCACAGAAATGTTAAAAGGAAGCCTTGATAAATGGCTAAAACCAGTTCCAGATGAGCCCAGGATTGACAGTTTTACAGTGTGTATAGTGGCAGGGAAAACAGTATTGTTAAGCAAGCATGATATGCGGGGAGTGCTACATGCTATCCTGTTTAATGGCAAAGTCTTGCCGTTGGTATTCATATGAAAGTTGTTGTAAATTAATAAGATTGAAGAGGGCATTGTAATCGCAACTTAAAATGTATAAAATGTTTGATAGAAAGAAAGGTTTTCATAAGGGAGAAGGTATGAATGAAGTTAAGGATAGGAAAGGCATAGGGAATTCTGCATAGTTAAAGTTCTTGCAAGAATGATAGAGCTTACTCATATAGAACATATTTACCATAAGAAAATAAAGAGATTTGGTTTGTGGCATTTAGAGCCATCTTATTGGATAGTGGGAGATAGTATTTTAGATATGTATGGATAATAGGATAGAGTGAGAAATTCTTGCATGGTTGGAAAAGTTTTCACATTTTGATATCTTTGCAGAGACATTGTCCACATCCTAATCCAGCAAGAGGTGGGGATGATAGTGATGATGAGAGCAAACCACACAGAAGTGCAATGAAGAAGAAATCTGAAGGTGGAGGAGGCGCATCTCTCTTATCTACTAATTCATCAATAGGGGATGGAGGACCTCCACTGTCTGCTCTGTCTTCTTTATCTTCCCCGGGAACCCACCTTGCATCTTCTCATGAAGACACTAGCGATGGAGCTGTCCATTGTTTTCAGGATGAAAGAGGAAATTGGTTTACATACACCTTTAATGACAGAGGGGTGAGCACAGCATCTAGTGTTATGCCTCTCAATGACAACAAGGGTTTAACAAAGCTCTTGCGGCGCACTAGCAACAGTCTTCAGGGGCCAGGTCAGAACAATGGTAATCAGAATACCTCTGGGGGACTCATGCGTGGTGATGGCTCACTCAGCAGCTCCTCCATGTCTCTTTGCTCAGGACTGACTGTTATACTTGATAACCACCTCCCACTCCCACCTGCTTCTTTGCCATCTGTATGGCCAGAGATCTGCAAGGCTCCTCCAACTCTGGCATCACCTGTTTCTGATCCACCCAGTAGCTTAAGGGTAGTATCAGTATCATCAGCTGTGCTTGAAAGAGGGTCTTCTCCGCCTGTTTCCACAGCAGTTGTTAATATAAGAGATCAAGACAGAAGCAACCAGGATGGCTCAAGTGATCCTGATCCATTACCTAGGGTAGCGGTAGGATCCAGAAGTGGACGGGATCTGCCACTGTTGTCTTCTGAAACACGTCATCACCTACAACTTCTAAGTATAGGGGCTCCTCATAATCCTTTGCAGCTATTTACAAATGCACTGTTTGAGCGTAGACGCTCTAGCAACCGTCCGGGCACCGCTGCAGGTTCCATCATCACCGCCGAGGCCTTTGAGAACATTAGTTTGCCTCATGGGCTTGATATGGATGTTGATTTGGGACTGTCCTCCAACAAACTCAAGTTTCCTGTTACAGCACCTCAGACTGTACAGTACTACAAATTTAGAATTTGTGGGAACAAATATATAAAAATAAAGTTTGATAGACTTTTTTTGTTAGCACTGCTAGACAGAAATGTTACAGTTTTAGAAAATTTTATCTGTATTTTTCTTGCAATTTTTGTAAGCATACTAGGATGTATAATTCTCCACAAAGAGTTCTATCAGGAATTAAATGTATTTATATTTTGTCTTGTCATGGCAAGCTGTCAGTATTCTTTATTCAAGAGTGTACAACCAGATGCAGCCTCTCCCACTCATGGTTACAATCGTGTTGTTCTTTACAGTAGACCGGTGTATTTCATTATATGCTGTAGTCTCATTCTTCTCATACAACTTTACTTAGATAGCAGCCATGAGTGGCCAAGGTTCATCCTATATGGAATTGACTTTACCAAGCCATTGTTATTGCAGCAGTGTAGAGACTTGTTATTACTATTTACTCTGTTCTTCCCTTTGATCTTCAGTTTGGGGCTGTTGCCTCAGGTGAACACCTTCCTCATGTACCTTTTAGAACAGACAGACATCCATGTATTTGGTGGAAATGCAACTACTAGCCTTACCTCGGCTCTTTACTGTGTCAGTCGTTCTATTCTCACCGTGCTCTTCCTGTTTGGTTTTGCATATGGTGGTCTACGAGAACCTGAAGCCCAAACTCAGCATATCCTTTACTCAATCTTTTGTGGTCTGATTGTGGCTTTCAGTTATCACTTGAGCCGGTCAGCCTCAGATCCCACTACACTGTGGCGCCTTATCCAGCAGCATATGTGGCCTGAAGAACTGCGGCGGGAAACTGGCACCAACAACCCCCAACCTCCACAAGAAGCAGATGAACTTACTGATCCACTGCCAGAGAAGCTGCGTAGTACTGTTCATTCTCGTTTGGTACATGATGCTATTATGTGCACTGTGATGGCTGTGGTAATATTTGCTGTGCACTCCAGTACTGTGTTCACTGTCCTCTTAGATGGGGAGAGCCCTGACCTTTTCATTGCACTTTGGATATTTGCCAGTTTATTTGGCTTTCTGAACCATTATGTAATACCACAGTTGAGAAAGCAGTTACCATGGCTGTGTGTGGCACATCCTGTGTGTAGAAGTCATGAGTATAGTCAATTTGAAGTGTATGATGCTGCCAAAATTATGTGGTTTGAGAAAGTTTATGTGTGGTTGTGTATCTTAGAAAAAAATATTATTTATCCTGTACTTTTTCTCTGTGCCTTAACCAAAGATGCACCAACATTGGTGGAAAGGTTTGGTCTCAACACTGGAACATTAATTACCGTGATATGTGGTGTCAAGTGTCTGCGAAGTGTGTATTCCCAGCCACAGTTTCAATACCTCATACTGGCATTTGCCAGGCTCTTCTTCAACTGGGATTTTAAGGGGAAATCTGAAACGTTTTTGGTAGACTACTTTGTAATGGGGATGATTTTTACTAGAGTATATGAATTTCTCCTGAAAATGAAGTTTATAGTGACATATATAGCCCCATGGCAGATCACTTGGGGATCAGCTTTCCATGCATTTGCCCAACCATTTAGTGTGCCCCATTCAGCCATGTTGTTTGTACAAGCTGCAGTTTCTGCCATCCTGTCCACCCCATTGAACCCAATCCTGGGTTCAGCCATCTTCATCACCTCCTACATCCGCCCGATCAAGTTTTGGGAGCGTGACTACAACACAAAACGGGTGGACCACTCCAACACTCGATTGTCGTCTCATTTAGAGCGGAATCCTGGCTCAGATGACAACAACCTCAACTCCATATTCTATGAACATCTCACTCGGTCTCTTCAGCATTCACTTTGTGGAGACCTGCAAATGGGTTAGTTACATTATTTTACCTCTTTATTTTTCTTTTAAGATTATAATAGTGTGTTTCCTGATATGGTATTATAATTTTGGTATGTATTTAGTTCTGTGTTTTTTGTGCAAATATTGCAGTCGCTGAACATCACCAAACATCACCTCACCTGCTCACAAGTTTTTCTGTTAGACTTGAACAGGACTAAATTCACTCATGTCACACTGAAACCTTGTGTAATAACATATTCTCTTAATATGTCCATCCATATTTCCCCATTTCACTCTTAAACCAACCTCCACTCAAACCATTTATACTTACATTATCCCTTGTCCATCTTGATTTTGTCACCCTAAGTATGTTGTTCACCTACCAGCAGTAATATTAATGTAAAATCTAAAGTAATTTATCCCATATTCATTATATACACCATCTCATACCTTCAGTCAGTACCTTCCATCTTTAATCTTTCCTCATTGTTTATGATTTTTTGTGTTCTTCTACATTACTTGGATCAGCACTAACAGCTCATTTTAGATATGGACTAACTCTAGTTAAACAAGTTGGAATTTCCTGGATTCAAACCTTTTAATCAGATGTAATAGAGATTTAGCAGATTTGATTCTTTCCCCTATCCTTGAGGATAGAAGAGAAAAAATGAGAGTTTGGGTGAGAGAATATCAACCAGCTTCAGGGAAAAGGAAGGAGGTGAATAGTATGAGGAGAACAAGAGAACAAATGGGAGCATTAGTGAAGTGAGCAATTGGGAAAGTGATGACAGGTAAAGAAGAGGTGGAAAGGAGTTGGAGTGAGTGTTTTGAAGGATTGTGGAATGAATACCTTGTATAAGATGAAGTATGGCAAGCAGCAGGAGTAGATGGATTGCTGTTAAATTCTCAAGAAAGGGGGAGGCATTGTTGTTAGTTAGGATTTTCAGTGCATATTTGGCTCAAAGTGAGTAGCTGGAGGATTGGCAGAATTCATGTTAAGTGCCATATATATATATCCAAGGGGTATTAGAGTGAATGTTCGAATTACAGAGGTATAAGTTTATTGAGTGTGCCTTGCAGGAGCTATGGGAGAGTGGTGATTGAGAAGATGGTGGTATATACAGAGCATCATATTGGGAGGGAGCAAAGTGGTTTTAGTAGTGGTATAGAAGTGTGGATCAGGTGTTTGCTCTGAAGTTTTTGTGTGAGAAATATGTAGAGAAATAGAAAGATTTTTATGTGCTATTTATGAATCTGGAGAAAGGGTTGATAGAGATGCTTTGTACATGAAAAGGACAGATAATGGGAAACCTGATGGTCCAGAACAAGGTTGTCTATAAAAACAAAATATTAGTAGAAACAGGATAGCAAAGCAGAAGGCACCTGCCCTTCCCTCTGCATTAAGTGCTGGCAGGAAAATGATGAGGAAATAATACAACGCAATATGGTAGTATGGTACAGTAATAGAACAGTTTCCAAACTTGCCAGACTTCCAATCTGAGTTGCCACCTGAGACATGATAGAAAGATTTCGCATTAGACTTTTTATTCATTTCATCAGTCAGTCAAATTTTACAGCCAGTGAGATGTGGTATATTAATGATTTTATGTCACAAAACAAAGCAAGTATTTTCAACTTGGTATTTTTGTTTTTACTGTTGAGTTGTCAAAAAGAAAAACATCTTCCATGACGAGTGGAGTTACTTGTTTGCTTTCCAGTATCACTACACCCTTCTGCCAGAGACTCCTTCAGCTATGCCATACTCCTTAGTTGATGTCTCAGGTTTTTCTAGACCACCTCAAGCTTTTTTGCATGGATCCTGACCTTATAGGCCTGGTTTCTGGAATTTACATGTATGGATTTTCTTTCAAATACTTCAACAAGTAGAGGTTTGGAGAAGGCCTTATAGATGACTAAACATAACATTTATACTTGTAGTCGGAGTAATACCAGTTGGTATGAAAAGCCTTTGAGTCCTTCCTTCGAGAATCTGATGTCTTGGACATGGTTTAAGCCGTATATTTAGAGTTCTCCAACTTTTTCACCGAATAAGGCTTGTAACACTTGTATCATGAGTGCTCTTCAAGAACTCCAGTCTCTGGGTATTAGTGTTAGATTAAGAAACCTTGATTGGGTTGAACTTCTCCAATTGTTCCTTTTAAGGAAACTGGTTGCTTCTCCATTGCAGCCAAAATGGGAGCTTTCCGAAGTCTTAGACTTTTACAGTCTAACAACATTTTAGCTCCTCAATGTCTTTATATGAAAACATTTTCCCCTTAAGCACAGAGTTCTAGAAGAG
>JAUTYZ010000045.1:52597-62626 GCA_032273725.1 Panulirus interruptus | reverse complement strand
GACTTTGCAGGATGAGGCAGGGGTAGGCTTTTTCTTTCTGTCTGGGGATTAGTGGTTAATTATGGAGTGATTTGGATGGGGAGGGTCTAGTGCTGTTGCAAACAACTGTGTACTGAGCATATTGCAGTGGGATTGTATGGGAGGACCTTTGTTTCATTGTGTAGGTGCTGCGTGTTTGTGGTTGCTAGGTAGCCAGTGACTGTTCCAAGTGCTGTTTGTGTGGGTTGCCCCTGTTATATTTGTGTGACTGATAAGTGTTAAAACAATGAGCACAAGGTCTATTACACTGGAAAGAAAAGCAGTTGCAAATATCAATATGCCTGTAGGCCTTCTCACACTGCCAATATGATTAAAATTGGTGCAGGTAAAGAAGGAACAGTAAAAATAATTGTTAAGCAAATTACTTCTGATTTCAAAAGGAGGTTTTAGACAAGCATATGACTTAAAAAAGAAGTATCTATAATATGACAAAAATATTTAACATAGCTTGTAAGGGAAAAGGGACTTACTGGAGATTTAGCCCACAACTCTGTCATAGAAGCACTGAAAATGGATGATGGTTGGAGTTGTGCAAAGGTCACCTAATCTCCTTGAAAAGTTTTTTGATACAGATGAATTATGACTCTGAGGTGGTTAGTATTTTTACAAATGCCAGCTGCCTTAAGCGCTTAAAGTCTCTGCTCCCCTAATGAACACGGGATATGAAAGAATGATACAGGACATGGAAAACAATTTCATTCCTTTCGGAAAATGCAATGCACATGATGTCTGTTTACTGTCGGTTTGAATCCAATGTATTTGCCTTTTTTACAAACTTCCATTTTTTTTACCTATATTTTTACATTTGTAGATTCATGGGAAAGAGGTTTTGAAAGTTTAACATTTTCAAGTGAAATGTCTGAAGCACCTCCACACACATCGATAATTTTTCTCAGTCTCATAGATCAGTAAAGACAGCATATCAACATGAGCAACTTGCTACAGTACTCCCAAAATGCTGTGCTCAGTAGAAAATCTGCTCATGCAATAAAATATATGGAAATCATTCTTTTTAAAATTTAGTGCCCTTTAAATTATTAGGAGAAATACAGTAAATGCTACTTTAAATTGTACAAATTACTATATATAAATATGAAAAATTTATGCTAAAAATTGTACGGAGCCACATCTATGAGTACAACACTTGACAATTATATAATTTAGTAAAAAAATATACATATATGTATACATTTTCAAGGTAAAATTCTAGAAATGCATGGGGTATGGTAAACAATTTGATTATATATTTAAGCATTAATGAACTACGTCATAAATGAATCATTGGTCACCAAAATTCTCTTATCTAATATTGTTTTAATATCCCCCTCATTCAGACTATGAAGATAATATATTTTTCAAATGAAGCCAATTCAAGTGGGACTGAAAATACAAATATTCAAAACAGCAGTCTTACCTTCTACTCTACACAGTGGTGAGCAATTGCAGCAGCAGCAGAGAGAGAAAATGTAGTGTCAACTGAATTTTCGTTTCATTTTGCTGCAAACAGTTCTGTGATATGGTGAATACCTGGAATCCCGATGTACCATTCAATGTTTTTAGTCTGAAATCAATTCTGCACTTTTGATACACAACTGAGATTCATACTGTGAATGTGCGATAATCATTTTGTTTGCAGTGAATTGGTAAAAACAGCCTATATGAACTGGTTAAAATATTTGCTCTAAGGTCACATAATAAAAAAAATGTATCTACAGAAACACCTTAAAATGTACACAATATGGTACTTTATAGCTGTGATTTCATTAAACAACAACTGTGTTTACAAGAATTAACTTCTTTACATCTACATAGTGAGGACTTGATCAAATCATATTTTAAAAGGGGTGGATATTAAATAATGCGAAGAATAAAGTCAACCAATGGGGGCAACTCAAAGAATTTAACTAAACAGAAGCTGAAAAAGATGGACCATGTGTAATCACTACCAAATACTTCTAGTGGAAGGCTTGTAAGTTTTCACTTATGAGATGTGTAGTAACATTCTTCTAAAAGAGAATCTGTTATGCCCATCTCATAGAACAGCAGAGGGCAACAGAAGTAATGAAAAATCATAGAAAATATATTTCATACCTTTAAACTGCAATCAGTTATTAATGATACTTATATCTGGTAAACAAAATATACAGCTTAGTCACAGACATTTAAGTTATGACAGAATAAACTTACAAACTTTACATTTTCATTAACAAGATAAAACTTTGGAATTTTCATTAAATAAAACTGCTTTCAAGTACTCTATATACATTATGTAATTCAAAGGTAGCATTATCAAAGTACAGACTCACACATATTTTGAAACTTTTGAAAAGAAAATTACTGAAAAGTTATCCCCTTAACTAAAGTGTGGCACAGTAAACAGTTACATACAATGACAAAATGTGAGAATGAAAAAAATGAAGTTCAATCTGTTCCACTCACTGTCTACAATGAGCTTTGTTTTAATATTCATAACATTAAAATTTCACGTTATTGCCTCAGCAAAATGCAGCCTATTGTTTCCTTATTTAAAGTCAGGGTTGGGTACTTTGTTGCAAAATGCACTTCACTGAAGTCAAGGGGTTTACAGCCTGAGGAGATAATGATCATATATATATATTAAAATACACTGTACAAAACTGAAAAATAGTCTTTGGAACTCATTCTGTCTTCAAAAGAGTTGTTTTCACTTGTAGGGCTTTCAGAGTACATCACGGAAATTTTAATAAAGATGGGAAGAGTTGGGGGTGGGAGTTTACATGACAATCTGATATCTATATCATTTGTTACTTATCATTAGGTGATATGCAAGTTAAAGAAAACACTCCATAAACGGAAATGTCCAATTCACTAACTGTGGACCACCTTGCACTTTATCTACAGATCTTGAAAACACACACTACAAAACATCAACTACAACATGGATATGGCATAAGATGACTGACACAGAAGAGGTATTTATGCAAAATATTTCATTTGAGGGGCAATATACATAATAATAATCACTTTATATTCATATTTACATTATTTACAAGAAAATCTATTTATCCAATATCAAACCTCGCAATAAGGCCATCTTAACCCGTTCTCCCTTCACAAAAAATAAATCACACTGAGGCCAAATGTAACATCACATTTATGATTACACATATGTCCCTTGGATCAGAAGAGAGATTACACATTTTCACTTTTCATCTTTTTAGCCAACTACACTAATCATCCACTGTGATTTAAACTTTTATAAAAGTGTTATTTTAAAAACACTGGATGGCTTCATCTCACTGATATTATTTACAATAAGTCAATCACTTTCAAAACTTCAGGCAGAAGACAACTAACACTCATCATCAGAACACAAATGGTAACTCCAACATATTGCAACAACACTTCTGGTTAACAAGTACTCCTAAGTTTTCAAACCTGAACTGGTTGCTTTATAAACTATAAATGGCCACTCATCATGAGTTTCTGAATCTGTGTCTAACTTCATGGATCTGTGTTTGACTTCATGGAACTGAAATCATGATAATCTTTGGTAGGACACTGCACTACACTATTACATTTTTGAGTAGCCTCAACCAGTAAATATCCCAGAGATTGAGATCACATTAATGGAAAAAATAAGTTTCTTCTCAAGTCTATAAATACATGCATAAATAACTGGTTTCACTGAAATGATACAATATTAATCCACTTTGATAAATAATGAAATGGTATGCAAGTTTCAGTATTAACATGAGCGTCTGCACTCACTCTATTTCAGTATCAACACGAATGTCTGCATTCACTTAAACTCCAGTGTCTCTGCAAATTTTATTTTTTGTCAAATTTACTAAAATGCTACTAAGGCGGGCACAAATTTATCTCCATACTTTCTGAAACTTTTTAAGAGAGACTTTTTTCAGTTTATGAACAGCAGCCCTAAGGTCAGATGGGGGGTGCTCCTCATCTGAGAGAATTTCCCCTTCAGAATGAGCACCACTTGTACCACCAGCTCTCCACGTGTCATGAAGACTCTTGAACCTACGATCTGGAAAATTTTCATGAGAAGCGGCTAAAGCACTTGGATCACTATATGTCTCTTTAACAGGGCGTCTTTCATAGTGCCTCGATCGGCTTACACGACTTATTGCTGTTGAAAGCGTTGAGCTGAGGGCTGAGGCAGCAGCAGTTGCCCTGCTAAAAGTACCATCTAAAGGAGCCCCTCGTTCCCTGAGCACCAGCTTGCCTAAAGTCTTCCAAGCTGCCTGCACCTTGTATATATTCTCGATGTCTGGTAAGACCCGCCGTTCCACACGAGGACAACGGCGCCTTGCTGTTCCTCCTGTTGGTTCTGTCAGCTGACCATACTCTAGTTCTTCCACAAGAACAAATCTAGTAGGGTCTTCCATACGACGAGCTTTCACCAGCGCTTGAGCTAAAATATCTTGTGCTGTGCTGGAGGTTGGTGCCTTCAGAATAGTATATGGAATCTGGGAAGACACATTATAAACGCAAACCAAAAAATTATCTTCCTCCTCCCATCCTTTTGCTTCTTCATTTACCTCACCTTCAACATTTTTCTTCCTCTTTTCTTTGGATGCAGTACTCATGATGGTGGTGAGCCAAGCTCGTGTACTGGGGTCATCTGAAGTCTTCTTCAACACAAACTTACCCTCTCCTTGCCAGTGGGCTTGAGCTTCCAAAGGTCTCTCATTCATGTCAAGGATCCGTTGTGTAGTCGGGTTGTCACCTTTCTTTTGCCATCCCTTTGCTACCTCTTCAATTAGGATATAGTCCTCTAATCGAGCCCCTTTTCCAATCTTTAATACTGCCTTGTTAATGACATCTCGTGTTGTGCACTCCTGTGTAGCACTAATCACTGTGTATGGCTCATCTGGAACTACACCATGAATTTTAACAAAGAATTTTCGTCTTTTAAGTGGCACTGCTGGTGTTGTATCATGATGTTCTATGTCTAATTCCTTAATTTTCAGTGAATCTACAGCAAGATCTTGGCTTGGAGAAAGCTGCTGTATCTCGTACTCCTCTTCTTCCATTAAAGTATAAATGAAAAGGGTAGAAACAGGAAGAGGTTGATTCTGTTGATTCCGGAGACGAACATGGCGATAACCACGTCTTAAACAACGAAGAGGCAAAATCCGCTGGGCTGTCATGTGTCCTGTTGCAGTATCAGTTACAGTTAGTCGTAAAAAAGCCAGGTCTTTGAACATCACACGAATATTAAAAGAGTCATTCCAAATTGGATTAAATGAATTCCTCTGAATAGTTTTTGTTTTAAACTTATTGCAATCTACAGGAATACCAAGGATCTCCACTTCAACTTGCGGGCTTCCCTGAAAGTTGTTTTGGCACACATACTGTCCTGATATCACAGAAACTTTCAGATTCAATACATGGAGACCGTCAAACTCTTTGTCAAAGGGATTAAATCTTCTGTACATCATATGAGTGTCATCCCACATTACTTTTGGTTTTGGAACATAACCACACCTTCCATTTTGCTCAAACATAGCATAATTAAGATGCAAGTATGTATCATCTGTCTGATAGTTTAATGCTGCCATCTGGATGCCAAATGCCCAGAAGTAAAGAGGGTTGAAATTTGAAGAGTCAATCCGCATTGCAGCTGGGTAGGTTCGCATAAGTTGGGTTTCTGTATGCTGTATAGCCTCAAGAGGTTGCCGACGACACAAACGTTTGGCAGTATTTTCATTAAGAGATGAACACTGATAACATGGATGTACACCCATTGGTCGTTTAAGGATGGGTGGCTGTAATATGGGTTCTAATCTACTGGGATCTGAAGCCACTTGTGTATGTACTAAGATGGGGGTATTAGTTATAACAGGGGGCTGTACTGTACTTTTTCTCCCACCAACTTTTTTTGCTTTTACAGATTCTCTAGGACTGGAAAGGTTGAAGCCATGGAACTTCACAGCCTGGCAATAGTTGACATGGTCTGAAAGTTCCTTTGCTATCTGGCTGCTTTGCTTTTTTAGCTTTGGTTGAGCTATTTCATCATCTAAATACTCTTCACTTTGGGATTTTGGTCGTAAATGACTCCCTTCAGCACTAGATAAAGATTCTGTACGTGTCCCCATGGACACACTCTTTATCACAAGACAGTGTTTCTCATCTTCAAACAAGCTATCATGGTGTGTAATATCAAATGGATTGTGTTCTGTAATGGAGAAAAAACTATGATTAAAGTATGTAAAATAGCAAACATTTCCCATAAATGAAGTAGAAACAACAATGAAAACATCAAATAGACTTTGAGGCAATAATGATAATCATATACTGGTGAAAATTCTATTGCCCTGATTAAACCCACAATGATAATAGTGGAGAAATGATTCCTATCGCAAAATTTGTTCTTTATTTATTACGATTCCTTATAAATCTTACCTTCATCATCATAATCATCATCTTCATCATCATCATCAGTCTCTGGATCATTAAGTGACCCTGTTGAGGGATTGCTAACAAGAGAATTTGTACGGCCAGCTGGTCTACTTGACAGACCTTTAACATTTAATCCTTGTGCAACATCAGCCACCAGTTTCTTGTTCTAAAAATTAATAAAACAAAAGTAATTAATGTTAGATCAACAGTCTTCTAGTGGAATGTCCCTAGCTCTAATAAGTTTCTTCACTATATATAACAATCTCTTTCACAGTCTATTTGTCCTTGTACCTTCTATGGTACTGCTACTTATCTTCTTGACTATTTTATCATCTGCCATACATTTTACAAGGATATACCATCCCATAAGACATTCATCAGTATACCTTTCTTTTCATTTCCTCACACTGCATATCCTTCTCACATATTCTTATTCTATCTATCCACTTAATTCCAACTACACTATGCAAAGTTTCAAAGAAATACTGTATAAAAACTCAAAAGAGTAGCTAATAGGCCAAATGTGGCATAATGTGTAAACCACAAGACAATTTAGTGAAAAATGTATAACATTCACAAATTTTGTAATCATTTACTCAAAAGTTTATAATGAGTGTAAAATAATCCAAAAAGGAGAATATCAAATAAATACCTACTTCACAGGATCTCAAAAATGCTTTTTCATACTGAAAAGTTTTCTGACATTTCTAGTCACATGATTACATATGTGAACTCATCACTGGGTGGAGCGAAACAATTCTAATGCATTCACCATGTCAAGATGTGGCCATAGGTAGGAGGCTGCAATTCTTAGTTCATCTTGTAGATGGTGGTAATTTATTTTGTTGCAATCTACTGCTGTTTCTTTTCATTGAACAGAATGATTTACAGTGTAGCCCATACTCACTACCATGTCAAGGACTTGCTGTTTTTAAGCTGGTTTTAACATTTCCAAGGTAAAGGCTTTTCTTTTCACAAGTAGAATAATCTGCACTACATCACTGAATGAGAGGAAAAATTTAAGTTAATGTCTCATATCAACAGATGGTGTAAGCTCCTGTCAATTACATCCTCCATCTTTCATTCAGTTTTATTCCCATTCAATGATATAGCCTCTGGGACTTTGCTTTTGAACCTGGCCTTCAAGCTGAAAAGTTTGAACACCCCTGGGAAAAAGAGATACAAAGAAGTATAGTTGAAGGTATAAGAGGAATACTGAAGATGAGTTAAATACAGGAAGTGAGATACTGATCAGAGCCAGAGATATTTCAAATGATGTTAAGAACAATGATTCAGAACTGGATACAGTGGAAGCAACTGTGTGTGAAGGCTGTGCAAATGAAGATTTTGGTTTCACTTGAATTATCTAATATGAACAGCTTAGTGTGTAAGTTAGTTCATGTTCCATTTATCACCATGGACATGTGTTGAGAATGTGTATGAGTAAACTGAGAACCTGTATGCACCTGATTCTCTCCATGGAACTTTGAAAAAAGTTAATAAAGATAATACATTTCTGTATCATTCACAGGCTGCTTGGTTACAGATTCTCGTAAATCATCTCTATAGCACATCTTTTACAAGATGACGTTTCATCTAAATCTCAGTTTTTGATACTTCAATTTTAAAGTTTCCTTCATTCTTCTTTACTCTATCTTTCTCCCTTTTAATGATGGTAACAATCTATCTACTTCCTCCTTGTAGATGTATTATTTCCCAGGTACATGTTCTTTGTGTACAATCTGGGACAACTTTCCAGTCTAATAAAGGAGAAAAGGAAAGTGTAATCAAAAAGTTTCTAAAAATGTGGAAAACTTGCTTTTTCAAAATGATGCAAGTCGCAGTTCTCAGGAAAGACATGAGAAGGAACAAACCTTCAAGCTTAGCAGTACTGGGAAATAAATGGACACCACAATGACCCACCTATTTAGCCATTGCTAAGTGGGTGGGTCAGGTGCCTTCTACTATTTGAGAAAAAAAGAATGAGAGGAGGGTTAGGAAGGATGGTTAAAGAGTCAATCTTCAAACATCGATACCAACAATTTTAGATGTAACCCTCCACCAGACAAACAAAGGTCAATACTAACAACTCTAAGTGTGCCCCTCCGCCAGTGACACAAAGGAAGACACCAATAATTCTAGACGTAGCCCTCCATCTGAGAAAGAAAGGTGGATACCAACAAGTTTAGGTTTGGCCTCCATCAGCAAAACAGATGGATACCAATACATTTGTATGTATGTAGCCCTCCAACAATGAAACAAAGGTGAATACCAGCAGCTTGTGACTTTCCAATAGAAACACAAAGGTGGACACAAACAACTTTTGATATGGCCCTCCACCTGACGAACAAAGGTAAATATCATGAACTCAAGATGTGGCCCTTAACTAGAGACACATGGGTCAACACCAACTCTAGATGTGTCCCTCCACCTGAGAAACAAAGGCAAATACCAGAAACTTTACACAAGGCCCTCCACCAGAAAAACAAACTCTGAAGAAGTTAAAAATCTGTTAACAATTAGTTCTTGGTAAATCTCATTTTATCTAAATCTTGCACTCTTGCTGGCTCACACTCTCTCTTGCTTGCTGTTTTCACTCTCACTCATCTTCTCTTTTCTGCTTTTAACCTTTCCATTTTCCCTTTCTTTCCCCTTCCTGTACTCCTTCCCAACTCCTTTTCTCCAAACATCAATTTAATTATCTTCTTTATCTTACTCACTTCTCTCTGTACACAAACTCCTACTGTTTTCTAAACATGTTATTGTTACAAACTATATCTCACAGTTTTAATGTAAAACATAGCATGCTCTATAAAGGTGATATGCTGTCAAGTGAATGGTATCAATTCATATCAAATCATCATTTACTTATTGCTCTAATAAACAATGTGACAAATACAACACACAGTACCAAACAATACTCCCTTCAAATAAGACCATATTCATAAAATATCTGTGATTTGGATATAATCTTACCTTGATCAAGATCCGAAATTTAAGCTGGGAAGGACTTGGTAAATGAACATCTTCAGAAAAATCTGACTCAAACAAGAACTTTGTCACTAATTTTTCACCAAAAACTTGCATGAAGATTTGTGCCATTCTTGTTTGTTGAATTACAGAGCAGTGATTCTCAATGGAAAGAATAACTGGATAGGGAGACGTGACAAAGGCGCTGCGATTTATGGTCTCCACTACACTTCTGTAAATGACACAAAAATAAGTTTTAATATTCACTTTTGACTGTCAAGCTCTAACTACCCCTGGAAACAATGCCACAAACGTGTTCTCTTTTTGTTTTTAATACTAAGTCTCTTCTGAGAATAAAATACTATCCACTTGCTTGAAATGTATTCACTTCCTAATCCTTCATCATCTTTCAAAAAATTATTTTCTACGACATTCTAGGCATTCAACTGCTTACATATCAGGTTCAATGTCTATGTCTATCTATCTTTTATTATTACTTTATCCTCAGGTTAATTGAGAATATCAGAAACATACAGTTTTCTCAACAACACTCACAAAGATCCTCAACCTTGTTCAGTTAAGATACACACACACACACACACACACACACATATA
>JAUTYZ010000044.1:306001-322929 GCA_032273725.1 Panulirus interruptus | reverse complement strand
AACCCAAGACAGCCGCGGACCCACCCTCCCGCTCGGCTTTCCCTCCCTCCCTCCTTCCTCCTCTTGTCTCCAGTTTTCCCTTCACACGCTGGGGGCTTCTCTCCCATCTTCACATTGCTATGTCCATCATCCTCATCATACTGAGAAACAGAATTAGATCGGAATGTTGTAAGAGTATGGTTTTTTTGACACTTAAAAATATGAAGAGAAGTTAATGGACAATTTATAACCATTTTTACATACCGTTTAGATGTTTCTTTTAATTAATTTTCGTGTTTTGCATCGTACCTCACACCGTCGACCTCCCCTCTCTGGTATGAGACCCAGTAAATGTCATTAAACATTTATGGTAAGAACTCGCAAAGTCCGAAGAGGTTTGAGATTCGACCTTATAGATTCGGTTTTTGTTTGGTGGTGTAGTTTATAGACGTGTGTATCTTACAATATCTGTTTATGCTATCGTTCACTCTTCTACTGTTGCTCTTTTCTGTATATGATAGTCAGTTTCCATATCTACCGCTTTACCTATTAACTCATCTCATATCTTCTCACTCTTTCTTTATCTTTTCAATGTTATCTCTACTGCTCATTACCTTTTCTCTTCTGACTGAGGACAGGTGGTTCTGGTTTCGTTGCTTTATGCATGACAGCAAGAGCAGATGAGGCCCTTCCTTGACTCTCTCTGGTGCTACTTCGCTAAGCGGGAAACGGTCAATAAGTACGAAGTAAAGAAACGGAAAATGTGTAAAAATCAACGTGTTGTCGGAAAAAAATGGTTTTTAGTCAGTCAGTTTTGTTTTTATCATCACTGTATCTCAGATGAAGGACTGATGGTAGACGTGGGACTGTTGGTAGGTGACTGACGTGCTATTATAAGTGAGGAACTGCTAGGAGAGGAATTATTGCTAGGTGAGGGGACCAGATACCTTACTCCTATATATAAATTTAGCATTGTCCTACCCTCGTTTCTCCACACTGGACTCCTCTCCTGCTCAGTTAGCCAGGGTCAGACCTCTCTTTCCCTTTCACACTCCATTATCGTAAGATGGACATCGTGTCAGCAGTATATCAGGTCGAACCCCCATTTCTCCCCCTTTACTGTGTAAAGCTGGAACGCTTTCCCGTCAGTACACAAAGGCGGACCTTCCTCGCCCTTCTCTTACTATCGGATCTTTCCTTTTTTCCAGATCAGGTATATCTCCTGTTTAGCATCATAGTTTCAACCCCTTCCTTTGCTAGGTCTTATTAATCCCACGTCTCTCATGAATCCTGTGTATCTTAAGTAAAATCCTTTTCCTCAGTTAAGGATCACAGATCAGATTCCCTGCACCCTTCAGTTACCCAATCCCGACTTGGCCCCTTCATCACCTTGCGGTTGGAACCGTCTGCCAGTACTTTAGGCCACATAACACTTTATATTCGAGGTTACACAAACTTCCTTTTTATGATATCAGATTAAATCCTCCTCTGTCTTATTCCAGGTCATTTCTCTCTTCTTTTTAAATCCCACGTCGAATTACAAGTCTTTCCTATTTCGAACCGCTACTAATTCTCTTTCAGTATCCAATGTTAGGCTCCTTCTCTCTCATTATCACCAGGACAAACCCCCTATCCTTTCACCTCTCAGACTAAACTCCTTTCCCTTGTCCCTTCAGTACATCGGGAGAGTCCTTTTCTCCCCTTCAGTGGTCAGAAATCAAATACTCCCCTTTCCATGTCACAGGTTAAACACGTCCTGTCAGTGTCAAGGTTAGACCCCCACCCTCCCTCAGCATTTCCGGTAAAACGCTTTTTTTTTTCAGTATCCTTATTTACTTTATTCTTCAGTATTCTTTCAGTGTCCCGGTTAGACCCCTTCCTTACTTCAGCAGCCCAAGTCAGACACCCTTCCTTTATCAGCAGTCTAATCTAAACACTCTAGCTCTTTCATATTCTAGGATAGATCCCCTTCATTTCCTTTTCTATCCCAGTTAGGTCCTCTCCCACTTCAGTTAACACTTCAGTACCTCAGTTTGACTCCTTTCCCTTCAGTATTGTAGGACTGACCCGTTATAGTCTTAGTTCAGACTCTCGTATCCCTTCAGCACCAGATCAGTGCTTGGTCTTCCTCTATTCGATCAGGTCCCTATCTTCGTAGTACCGTTAGTTAAGAACCCATCCTTCTCTCCGTAGCCCCTGTTAGACCACTCTTCCGCCTAACAGCAGTTAGTTCCCCTCCTGTTTCAGCATAACATGATCTGACCCCTTGATCATCCTCACTCAGTATCCTTGGTCAAACCGTCTCTCCCTTCAGTATACCGGCTTAAACCCTTTCCACTTTTAGTATTCTGCTCAGTTTCCTTCCCTATTTAGAATCCCAGGTCAGACTTTCCTCTCCCCCCCTTCAGTATCCCATGCCAGGCGCCCCCTTACTCCCTTCAGTATCCCGGCTGAGGGGATCCCATCCCCTTTCCCCTAAGCTGTCTCGGTTAGATCCCTTTCCCCTTCAGTATCCTACGTCGGACGCTCTTCCCCCCATCCCAATCCTCCCTCTACCTCCTCTTCGCTGTATAAACACAAGAGCGATGGTAAACAGTCATTAAATCGAGGATATGAATTTTGAAAGGAACTTGAAGGATTTTACGAGGGTTCTCGGCCCGGGAGGACGCCCTTTATCACTCCGCGCCGAGGGGAACGAGGGGAAGGGTAGGAGGCCCGAGGTAACAGGCAGAGGGTAGGAGGATGAGGGTAACAGGACGAGGAAAGGAAGTACTAAGGTAAGAGGAGAAGGAGGGTAGGAGGAAGAGAAGCCAACAGGACGAACGCAAGAGACGAAATGGAGGAAGGTAAGGATAGGAGGCCAAGTCACAGTCAGCAAGACGACATTTGAAGGATGACGGTGATAAGGCGAGGGTTAGATGGGATGACGTAGGTAGGAGGACAAGATGAAGTTAAGGAAAAATAGGAGAACGAATAAGATAGACAATGGGGAACGTCAGCAGCGGCATCGATACCAAGTCTGTCAGGAAGACTTTGGCGAGGACTCTATAAGGAGGAGGGAAAATGGGATAGTAGATCGAGAACATCAATGGAAACGAAAACAAGAGGACAAGGATGATAAAAGTTGACAGTATAAAGATGCGTGCAGAGGAGTATTGTAGGCTAAAGAAACAGCAGATAGTCGTAGAACCTCTCACTGAGGATCTCCAGACCAAAATTTCAGGAGTCTGGATTTGTAACAGGCGCCAGGAAATGGATTCATTTTTGACAGAATTTCCAGGGAGGTCTTCTCATAACGAGGCATTACAGCAGGTGCTAAGAAGATGTACCATCAGAACATCCAGGCAGGGACTTTCGGAGCGAAACGTCGCAGCAAGTGCAGCAAGATCGATTGTCAGAATTTCCAGGACTGAGGAACTGAGAAGAGTGATATATATATTTCCAGGTAGAAGGCAGCCAAAATACATTATTTTCTCGAGAGCGAAAGAAACCAGCAGTCTTATGACCTATCTTTATTTTTGGTGCTGAAGAATTATATGAATCATATTTTTCCAGACAAATGAAACCTGATAATCGTAAACATCTTCAGGATATGCTAAACCAGGGATATTGTTTTGCACCACAAGAAGGCAGAAAAATATGTATGATATGAAAAGGGCATTACACAAAAATATTTTACTGGAATTATATAAATCTTTTTTTTAGAAAAAGCAAGAAAGAATAGAAAGGGTTTGTTCTTCCAGGCTGCACGAATATAGTAAGCAAATGAACATCTTCCAGGCAGCACTGTGAGAGATAAGTATTTCTAAAACAAAGAGAGGCAATACCACCTTTGGAAGGGCGACACACAAACATTCCATACCTGACGAAAACGGAGACTAGTATTTCCATGATGTACTGAGGCAACAGTGGAGTATTCCAAGGTTGTTTTGAGGCAACAGTGGAGTATTCCAAAGTTGTTTTGATACTGAGGCAACAGTGGAGTATGTATTCCAAGGTTGTTTTGAGGCCACAAAAATGTATTTCCGATCCTCAGAGAGACAACAGCTGAGACAGCAGAGGGTGTGTGTGTGTGTGTGTGTGCAGGGTAGAGATGAGGGATCGCTGAGCTAACGAGGGGAAAGGGGGACAGACCGGATCTTTAGGGTGAGGGGAGCTGCAAAATGGTGTTTTAGATAGCGGTGGGGCGCGAATTGCTCCTAATAGGGGAACAGCTTACGGGGACGTCCAGCAGTTTAGGTATGTTGTTGATGACACGGAAAGAATGTGTCTCCTTTTGTTGACCTTTTGGAGGTTTAGAGGTTGTCTCTGCCTGGAAATGATCTGGAAGGATGTAGGAACTATTTAGGACAGTATAGAAGCTGACTGAAAACGAAACTTTCGTCTTAAAATATCTTTAGGGAGATTATTTGTTAGAAAATGTTTGGGAGGACTGGAGAGAGAGCCACACTTTCTCGGAGATCTTCAAGTACTACCTTGCATACCCCGCGTCATGTGATGGACTCCGGCCAATGCGGTTAATGAGACCTAACTCTAATATGATATTTTTTAAAGCCCAACTTATCAGGGGAGATAGAAAACTTCGTGTCATTTATTGCTCTCCTTTTCGGGGCATTAAAACTCTTTACTGGAAAACTTGGATGACCGTTCTCTCGCATTTTCCCAAACTTCCTCCCAAAAGTCCTGGCGAATTTAATAGTTTATCCCGGTGTCTGTCTCTTATTGAAAACAGATCCCTTTTTATAGCTTCTATACTGCCAGTGGGATTATATTAACAATTAGGGAGCTTGGAGAGTTTTAAGAAGAGTGTGAAGATAGGGAGTAGGTGTGTGTGTAAAAGGAGTGAAGAGCAGGAGAAGGTAGAGGAGGAAGAAGAAGAAGAAGAAAAGAAGAAGAAATATTAAAATACTCGGACGTAGATACACAGGCTAGAGAATAAGATATAAAAATTCCAGACATTCTGATTTATAGCATTATTGTTGTAATCCCACACCCCAAAACCGTTATCTATCTAAAGATTTTCTAATACATATATCACCAATCTGAAATTAAATACAAATTATCACACATGAAACAAAACACAGCCATATATGAAATATTTGCAACATTAAGGATGGTGAATATTCATCCTTTCTGTAAATTTCTAAAAAATTAATCCTGACTTATTCAATATCAAAACACTAACATGGATGTTGTATAAAATTGAATGAGCAGTGCTTTTATCTAGAATAATTTAGCAAAATATTATCAAGGCTGTTGTACAAAATTACATTAACAGTACTTCTGAATACCAAAAATTCCAGCTTAAACTACTGAGTACAGTACCTGTTGTCTATCCTTTATCAATTTCGACTCAGGGTGACTAGATTTAACCATGGAGTCTGCCATAGTGCCCATCTCCTTCACTATACCGCTGTAAGTGTCAATTTCAAGTTCCAGAGCCTGCATAGAAAACACAAGTTACAACAAGTGAAAGCTAACATTTGCATGTGCACTTTGCTACAGAATTATTTGAAATAATGATGATGAGACTTGCAGATTTTCCATTCTTCTCAATCACTTCTGTGACTATAATTTCATCATACTTAAATTCATAGGAGTTAATTGAGGCACAGATAAAGTGGTGAGTAATATGGTGAAAAGCAGAGATGAAACTATGTTGAATGGATCAGGGAAGTGTCTAGAAGTATGAAAAAGTGGGAGTACCTTGCTTAATCCATTCCATACTTGCTCCTCCATATCAACCCACTTCTAAAAGCAAGCTTTACAACCATCTCTGATGAGTGTTCATGTTACTTATAAAGTACTTTATATAAACATTATAAATGTACATATATGATACATTAACTTATTTTGTCTATCATAAAAATATTCCTGAGTTAAGTACTAAGGAATGTAACTACCTTGTACCCATGAGTTAGTATTGGAAATATATATTCAATTAAAATAGTTTGGCTGAGAGTCGCATTTTCCAGGAATACATTTCCGACATTAACTGGGGCTAACCTGTATATTTCTAAAGAGCAGTTACAATATTCTAACTCATTAAAACATTCCCAAACATGAAACCAATCTAATAACAAAATACATTCTACAGATTTTTGTTTCATACTCTTAATTCATGCTGGAATTTAGTTGTATGACTTTTTTTTTCTTTTTCACTTACCTTATGCTTTGCCAAAAGTTTTCGAGCCACATCTTCATCCTTGCCATAGTCTTTTGTCTGTAAAATGTTCCGTTTCTCATTCATCCATGCTTCAATCTCAGTGACTTCAAAAAAGTATTGCTGGGCCTTGAGATTAAGTTCCAATTTCCTGCTACGCTCATTAGCTTCTGCCAGCAAATCATCCCATGCCTCTTGTAGCTCTGCACAACGACTCTCAATCTGTTATGAGTATTAAGTTCTTAACTTGTAATTTAGTAACATTACATTGCATTAAGTTTTGCATTTACAAAGACAGATCTTGAGACTTATGAATTTAAAGATTGTTTATGATAGGGTTGACAGATATGCTTTATGGAAGGTGTTAAAAATATATGGTGTGGGAGGAAAGCTATGAGCAATAAAGAGTTTTTATCAAAAGAGTAAGGCACGTGTGCAAGTAAGAATAAGGAATGGTGAGTGGTTCCAGGAGAAGGTGGGTCTGCATCTGGGGTTTGATGTCACCATGGCAGTTTAATGTTTATGGATGGGGTGGTCAGGGAGGTGAATGCAAGGTTCTTGGAGAAAGGGGCAGGTCTGCAATCTGTTGTAGGTGGTTAGGGCCTGGGAGGTGAGTCAGATGACGTTTGCTGATGACATGATACTGTTGGCAGGTTCGAGTGAGAAACTAAAGAAACTGGTTTCTGGGTTTGGGAGAGTGTGTGAATGGAGGAAGCTGAGATAAGATATGAATAAATTTGGCTTAGCAATGGAGATAGATGGGTTCATTGGAGTGTGAGTTTGAAAGGAGTGAACCTGAAGGAAGTGGAGAGTTTCAGATATATGGGAAATTCAGTCACTCATAAAACACAAACTATGTCACACTAGATAAGCAGAGAGTATTTTTTCCAAGATAAGGACTCTATCCTAAATTCCAAAATTTCAGTTACAAGGAAGTGGAGGATCTAACTTTTGTGGACTAATGTTAAAAGAATAACCCAACATGCCAGATAATATATATTCAATCCAATTATAAACTATTGTTTATACCCTTTGAATCACATTCATATCAAATAAAGTTACATAATGCACTCAAGTTTTCAAAGGTCAAAATTTTACCAGAGCCTTTTCAGGGTGCTGTTCCTCTATCAGTTTTTTCCCTTTAACCATTGTCTTTGTTATCTGAGGCTGATGTCCCTGAATCTCTGCTTTCAACTTGATATGTTTCTTGTTCAGGGTCTGAGCTTCATGAAGATTTTGTCCTAGTACCTGAAGATAAAAATTACCATTAATTACTTAATAAGTGTTAAACTTTCTTTCTCATTATGGCACTGACGACATAATATTTGGCAATCTTTCATCTCCTACCATGAACACTATATTTGCTCCATTACTCAGTTACAAGAATTCATCATAAAGATACAAGCATGAAATATCTGAAAATAAGGTCACTTGTATGAATATCATCACGGTCATTAAAACTAACAGCTTCTTGGTCACTTGACAGCCACTTAAGTGCTGGCTCACAAAGCAGCTATCACTAATCCTACCAATACCCAGCAGGTAGTACCAGTAATATACCTCCCTGGTGGCTGCCTATCAACTAATACCTGCTGAACCGAATAAAATGTACTTAAAAGTATTTAAAATTATGATTCAAGAGCTTAAAATTCATTATGAGTTATATATAAAAATCTGATGAACAAAAATACAGATACAAACTTTTGATGTGGCCATTGGCACATGTTCCTTGATCCACTGCATCTCAGCATCAAGCTCAAAGTTGAACTCATGCCATCTTAATGATTCCTCAAGAGCAGCACGGCGTCGAGCTGCTGGCTCCTGTAAATAATATATATTCATAAAATTAAACCTTGTGAAAATCTGGTACCAGCTACATAATGAATGTGAGCGACTGCAACCTTTCTTCCTCTATTCCTGGAGCTAACATACTATTATGGGGAATGATGAGCAAGTATGAAAAAAAAAATTATACAGGAAATGACTATAGTATGAGTTTAATTATTCTTTATGAATAAGAAACCTTGCACTTGTCTGTTATGATAAAAAATCAAAAAGACATCCAATCAATAATTTTCAGATTATCAACAATATTGGAGAACTTAAAATTAAAATTTCAAACCTTCAACTTCTGGAAGCGATTCTTTGCTGATACACAAGAGGCTTTGATATTCTCTGCATCAAAGTGTCCACCATGCACCATTTGATCACCAGTAGCACACATTTCACTTATCTTTCTTTCCATGGCATTCATATCATTTTCTAAATTCTGTTGTTTATTCATAAGGTCCTTACATGAACGAAGATCTGACCCGACATCTTTGTTTTTCAAGGCAGATTCTAAAGCATCCAAGTTCTTTGCTGTCTCCTCAAAGTTTTTATTATATGTATGTTGGCTATTGGCTTGATGAAGCTTCATACCCTTCTCCTCTGTCTTAGAGCAAAGATCTTTCCATTTCCTATTCAGGTCATCTAACGTCTTTCTAATGTCATCAGACTGATAATGTTTCATGCTTATCAAGTCTTGACCAGTTTTGTTGAGCCGTCGCAATTGTCCTTCATTGGCATGAAGTTCCCTTTCGAAGGCTTCGTGTTTCTGCATTTTCCTTTCTAGGTTAGTGAGATCCCTGTACGATTCATCATCTGCCAATTTCTTTTTATCTGCCATCCATTTATCAAAGTCATCTGCATCTGCTTTGAACTGTTGATATGCCATAGAACCATTCAGCTTTTCTCGTCTTGTTCGCGCTCTCTCCTTGACAGCAACTCGTCGGTCACGCACCTGAAGGAAAAGATTCATGCTCTGAATAACAATATAAACAATGTAGTTATAATCCATGTCTCAAATTAATTCACCATCAATCTATCTCTTACCTATCTATCATTAACTCTATTTCCATCTCCATGGGATGGATCAGGTATACAGCCTTTTAAATGACCCCACATATCCTCAACTCTTGCCCAATATACGAAGTGAAACAGACTTTCTTACTTATATAAGTTGATAATTCAAGTAAGACCAACATTTCCACTCACACCACCCCTAAAAACAAAATGTTTTCACTGCATCTTATCCTAAATCACTCCCCTGGCACATTAATCTGAGATATTTCTAGCCCTTAGTAAGTTCTCTCACTGGATCTATTCTTATCAGCACTCTACCTCTCCTCAACTTACCTTCCACTGAAAATGAAACTCATCTGCTGTCTAAATCTTCTTCAAGTACCTTTAAATAAACTACTAAGGTATCTTTGTGATCAAACTATCTTCTACCAAACATTCTACATAACCATATCATCCATAAATACTTTCATCCATATGTCTTTCTAATTTCTTCACACCACATCTCAGCCTCACATTTTTATTCTTATCTGTTATCATCCAAAAATTACACCATACTGAACAACTTATCTATCTCTACTGTTCTCAATTTCCATCCTGCCCTAACCTATGTACACTTGGGTGTCACATCCATACATCAAAGTTGAGACAAGTACTTTTTTTTGCAAGCCTCCTGCACATGCTGCTGGATTTTTTCCCAATCACTGGTGTTTTCAGAGCATTTTGTATAACTCTTCTCTCAACTTCAACTCTCCCACTAACATCCTCACTGAACTTATTCCCAAATATCTAATCTCATCCATAACTTTCAGTTCTTCAACGTGCAGACTAATAATATTCCGTTACCTCCAATCTCCTTTAAAAACCAGTCACTTTTATTGCACTTATTTTCAGCAACCTCCTCCTACACACATCATTGAAGCAGTGTGCCATTCTGTTCAGCTCTTCCTTTGACTTAATAACACAGCAATATCTGTAAACAGCACCCACCATCATCATTCAAACTGGAAAAAATTTTTGCAAAGCTCAAATACTTAAGAGGGCAATCCCTGTAATGTTCACTATTCAAAAGTTATATAACTAATAACCGAGATGATTAGACATACCTGATCCCTACGCTCATTGATATACGTTGCATCATAGTGTTCTGCTGCAATCAACTTATCAGCCATTTCACTAAATGTCCGTAACCTTTCATCCTGTGCCATCAGAGTATTTTCAAAGTCATCATGACGTTTAAGAAGGGCTTCTACATCATCCAGAGTGCCCTAATTTAAGAAATAAAATTTGTTCATTGAGTGTTAATATCTGTAATTCCAGACAGATCATGGAAACCATGAATAGAAAGCCAAAAATATTGCAGTTGTGTATCAATCAAAATATAATTTATCCTTTTACAAACTTATATCACCATATATTTGATAATGCATAAGACTTCCAATCACAATTGCTTGAAAGAGAAAATACATGATTTCTGCCAAGCGTATGGAAGCAATGCAAGTGACAAAAAATTACCCCAAGGTCCTTATAATCCAGAAAGGCTTCATGTGACCTTGTTGCTGCATCTATCTGGTCTGCTTCCCTATTGAAGAGTTGCAGGTCCATACATTGCCTTAACCAGTCACCTTTCTCTTGCCAACCACGGTGTATGGCTCGCTGCTCCTCACCTAGTAGTGCCATCTGTTGGGATGAGTTAATAAAGATCAATAGTTACCTGGGCAAGCCTATTCTACAGAAATCACAAATGGTAAAAAAATACCTTTATCACTTATCACACACATAACCCTAACTAGAATGATTTTCACAGGAAATGATGAAACACTCTCTTGTAAGAAATAACAGAATACATTCAGTCCCACACTTTAGGTAACCTAATGATTTATAATCTTACGTTTATGTTCCTGCATATAGATTTTCATATTATCTTTCATTAAAAGGTACCTTCAAACATAATCCCACACTGTAGGTATCCTTACATATTTTGACCCTGTCTTGCCCCTTTAGAGATTCTTTTTAAGATATTCAGCTTTTTTAGTGCTTTCTGGCACTTTTCATGATCCTTCACAATGTTTTTAAGCATTAAGGGGTCTGTAGGGGTGAGGGGGGCCTGGGAAGTGAGTCAGTTGTTGTTTGCTGATGACACATAACTGGTAGCAGATTCAAGTGTGAAACTGCAAAAGTTGGTGTCTGAGTTTGGAAATGTGTGTGTGTCTCTGAACTTGCACCTGAGCTTGCTTGTCTGTTCCATTTCTGTTTAAAAACAATAATTTTTCCTTCTTGGAAGCATGCGTTGGTACATCCTACCAAGAAGGGTGAACATTATAACTACTCTCCTGTTGCTTTGACATCTACCATTTCCAGTTTCTATGAATCCATGTTTCACTTCAATACTGGGCACAGGTTAAGGTAGTGTGAGTGGTTAGGAAGTTCCATGTCCCCTACATGCAATTTTCTTCTATTTTCTAAACATTTTATAATAACTATGTTTGAGCTACTGTGAAGTTAAAACACTACAGTAACAATGCCGATAAGTCATTTATTTGTATCACATTAAAATACTTTTAAACTTGCATCACATTAAGACAATCTTAATGCAAGAAATCATTTTGAACACGTTTATCATATAAACATGATGTTTTGATAAATAATTATTTGTTTTTTATAAATCAAAGCTAATTCCACCATAAAGAGTTAACATCACGAACAAATGAAAAACAGCCTCATATACACACATCCACTCTCTGTCATGTATAATGTACTGAAAAAAGCACTTGCCATCCATAGCCAAACCCCACACATTATAACATGATTTACCTTGCCCACTTTATATGCACTAGTTCAGTCCAACGGCACTATGTAGCCTCCATAAACCATAATGCTCAAATTAATTCTTTCCCATGCATGCCTCTTACCTGCCTAAATGCTAAGGCCCTGATACTCCAATGCCTCCCTCAATCCAACTTCTATCACCTTTTCAGTCTCCCCTCCTTCTGTGCTCCTACCACTTGTGATACACAGATCCTGTTAATCAGCCTTTCTAATACATTCATTCTCTCCACCAATCTGAATCATTTCAGCATACCCTTGAGAGCTCTCTCGGTAAGACTACACTCACTAATACATGCCACATGGTGACCTCAAGCATTAATTTTCAACACATCCAACCTTTCTTTCTTTTTTTTTGCATTTAAGTCCAAAGGCACATCCATACATCACTTAAAACACTGTCAGGATTACTATACCTTCAGAGAAACCCATCTTTGCCCCAAAAGACCTCAACTTTTTCAAACTTCTTAGTGCACCCATGACCTCATTCCCATCTTCCACCTTTGACTCAATTCAACCCCATGGTTCTATCCACTGCCGTGTTCACTTCCACATACATCTGGACCCCAGTGAACATCATGTTAAAAATTTGCAGACTATAACAAAACAAACCTTTTCTTGCACTTCAGTAAAGTCAGGATTCCTCTTGACAAGCTTCTCTCCTAGCTGAATGAGTTCATTAAATTCATCCTGGTGAGCCCTAATGTCATCACCAAGATCTTGGTGACTCTTTAGAAGATGTTCTGCAGTGGTTACATCCCGAGCAGGTTCATCAGAATTAAGAGCATTTTTCACATCACCTACCCAGTTAATAAGACTCTGCAAGACAAAATATAAATTAAAGTATACATTCCAAAAATGCATGTCAAAATCATGTAGAAAGAAATCTTCAAGTCAGCTCCAGTTATTCTCTATTATATACAATTCAGCGTTAGTTATTCTAGGGAGACATTTTTCTATACCACTGTCTAGTAAAACTTATTCTGCCTTTAAGTTATGCATAAATTAGATTGAAAAATAAATCTTTTGTTACCACTCACTCTAAATAAGTAAATATCATAAAACCATCAAAAGAAAACTTCCAAGCTAATGATGATGTTTCATTATAAATTTCTTGATCCATGCTTTAAACCTGTTATGAATCCCCCCACAAACACCATTTGCTAGACTGGTAAATGAGCTGGATTTTTTGGCAGGTACAAGATGGAGACTTCTCTGAGAGAAAGTAAACTATCTAAGTGGAGGGGAACAGAGGATGCTAATTAGATGAGCCTTCTCAAAATGGGTTAGGGTTACCAGAGGAGGTCCAAGGTCCATGGCTCTCTGTGATCTATGTTACAATCTTGCTAAACATGTTGGCAGATAATGCTAAAGTCATAAGAGAAGTAAAGAAGACGAGGATTGCATTAACATACACAGGAACTTACAAAAGCTCCATAATTGGTCTGAAACATAACTACTGAAATTCAACCTACATAAATGCAAAGTGATAAAGATGGGGAACAGTGAGAAAAGGCCTAATATAACATAAGAAAAATGCAAGAGTAATCTGAGGAGGTATCCCAATCATCCAAACATCTCATTCACCCGTAGCTTGAAGAGAATTTGGAAGGCCTTGTGCTAGGAATATATAGCAAAGGATAAAGGTTCGGCTGCAGGAGGTTGGATGGTGGGGACTAGAAGTGGAATTATCCAGAGTTAGAAGAAAAGAAGATAATAAGAGCAGCTTTATCAGTTCAAGAGCTAGCTGTAATTCAATTTGGACAGAAAAATAGGTGCTATGGTTGGTTAAGAACTAGAAAGATTTATCAGATGAAGGCAAATCAGTAAACTTTCTCTTTATAACATGCCTGACTCTACAAAATTTTCTTTGCATTGAATCCAATTAATAATAGAGATGAAATGAAATTCAGGTTAAATTTTCAAGCCCAGTATGCTCTGTCCCTGATGCAACAAGCATCACAAGAATAGCAATCATACTATTATTGACAGGATAAAGGTTTAGCAGAAAAAGGGATATGGACTCCATCCTAGCCAAGGTGAACTTTGCTATATAGTGCACATAACTGGAAGCATCCTGGCTAAAGAAGCAAGACAAGTTCAAAGGAGGGTTACTAAGTATATAAGCTGAACACAGAAGACCATCTTGCCCTCCTAAGTGCAAAAGTTGGGATTCTGCTGGGGAATACTGGGTTAATGTACCTAGATGGAAATGACAAATAAAACAGTGCATCCATAATGAGAGGGTTCAACGTATAGAAAAGATAAGAGTATATCAAGGAAAGGTCACTGAGATCTGGAACTTGAGTTGGGTGTTTGGTTAGTTGTTCCAGAGCATCAAAGTGGGAAAAAGAAAGGGCCCTGACTCTACTAGGACCATCCCAAGTAGAACCAGGCCAATCACTGTAGTGGAAAAGATTATAAAGAAGAGGTGAGAAGATCTATTTTGGGAGACCTTGAGATACATCACTCAATAGAATACCTACAACACAATTGTCAGAGAGTATTCAAAGAAACACTGCATAAACAGCAAGAAATAATTCTAAGGATGAAGAAGAGTGTGGAATTTATCTAGGTTCCTTTGTATGTTGATACAATTATCATTATATCAGATGCAAAGGAAGCATTTTGTGTATGAGAAGGTATGAATGGAGACGATGGTCTCGATCAATCTACTCAGAGAGCAAAGTAAAAAAGTAAGAGGGCTTAATAAAGTGGAAGTTCAAGTTTCACTTTAACACACTAAGTACTGGTTAAAGAAGTGTATGAGTGATCTGAATGTTTATATGTACGAGATCCATCCCATGAATTGGGAGTGGAGTTAAAGACAATAACAGACAGACAGATACATAAATATACATGTATAATGATACCCATTAGGTAATTCACAAACTACCTAAGAAGATTTTCCAAAATATGTCAATGAAGAGCATTGGAAAAAGAAAAGCTTCACCCTGATATGTTCAATAATGCTTGTATCCAAAATCTTACCTTAGCAGAGTTAAGAAAGATCTGCTGACCAACAGCTTCCTCTAAGCGGTTCCTCCTTTCAACAGCTTTGCCCTTAAGCTGTCCCCAGTACTGCTGGACCTCTGCTTGTCTTGCCTCTACGGCATGTCTCTCTCGTGGGTATGATGCCTTTACTGAATCCGCAAGAAGATTTACACGTCTCACCTTGGGTTACATTGAAAAAGATAAATACTGTACTTTGACTTAATTACTTTTATAGGAATATGGAGTATAAAAAGAATGACTTAATAAATATGTGCAAAGGGAGAGAAAGAGGAATAATCTGATTATGATGGGAGGATACAACTGGAAAAATCACGAAATCTTAGGAAAGGGTACAGGTGAAAGTCACAAGGCATATACTGTACCTGATATGCTCACCTAATAGCAACTAAACATATGCTTGCTACCAAACAAGCCAACAAAAATGGATGGTTAATCAGCATAGCATCCACCCAAAGAGCTGTCAACTATGTTAAAGAGGAGGGGCATTCATTTGTCATTGAGAGAGAAGGCAGAAGAGGGAAGGGGAGAAAATATGAAGCAAAAAAGCATCATTACATATCTGTACATACAGCAAGTGAATTAACACTCCTGTCCTGCCTCTCAATCATATACATTGGTCCAATCTTGTTTATAAAACAAAACATTCATATTCCTTACACACATAATATTCTCATCTAATGAATCCTAACTGTCGGTTATCTTATTACTAGGAAATATTCCTTATGTCCTTTCTTACTGATTCCACTTTACATTTACAAACTATCTCCCAAGCCCTCCCCACTACAGCTTTGAAAAATCCATCTCTGTTCCAAATTATTTTGTTAGTTCAGAAGCATTTGTTATAATAAGATCTCCTCTTTTCCTTCTAGACCTTAAGTTAAGAAATGTTCCCTCTTCCCTATTTCCTCATAACAAAAGTACACCCCTCAACAAAGAAAGCTTGCTTTGTGTCCATCTTTGTAGGTGCAAGTGTTTATGAGTGTTCATGTTTTTTGAGCATACCTTCTTTAAAACCTTTTTTTTTCTACATAAGCAGACAATTAGCAACATAAACAATCATATTAATTATCAAAAACAAAATATTTAAAAATGTATTCCATGGAAAGTTAATTAGCTTACTTTAAATGCAAAGAATTAAGGTTAGGCCATTTTACTAAAGTATAAACTGCATCTTATGATATGTACCTTTTCCTCAACTGGTGCTAACTCTCTCTCAAGCTGATCATGCTTCCGCTGCAGGGATTGAACAGTCTTAAGATCTCGACCTAAGTCATCTGTGTCCAGCTTTTCCATTTTCTCCAGCATCCAGTCTCTTGTTTCATCACAAGTACGGTGAAACAGTTCTACACTCGATGCTCCCTCCAGACTACGTTCCTTTTGTTGCTTAAGACGATTCAGATGAGCCCACTGGTCATGGATTTGTTTCTGGCGGACTTTAATTTTCTCTAACTGACTATGTCCCGTTGCTATGAAGTCCTGGACCATCTTATCAATAATTTCAATCCTCCTGCTTGCAGCTGATAAGTCTGTGAGAAACTGCTCAAACTTTTTCTTTGCTGTCTCCACATTATCATCCTTCTCATCATTTTTCAGAAGCTTCTCCTTTTCCCTCATCCATGTTTCGAATCCTTGGCATTCCCTCATGAAGGAATAAAGCTTAATGGATTCTTCCAAGTACAAGTGTCGCTTCTGTGCAAGCTCACATATATCACCATATGCAGAATTAATGGACTGTAGGCGTTTTTCAACAGTTTCTGGTTCCTCAAATCCTCGTTTATTTCGAGCTGTGAATAAGCAACATATATTAGTTAAGTAAAGGAATAATTATAGCATTACCATACTGTAGGTGTTCAACAGTACTTTTATTCATCATCTACACTGCATTCTCCTTAACACACATCACTGTAGTTGAAGAACATCCTCAACACACACCACAATCTTAGTCTCTTTGAAAATATTTTCACTAATATAAATATTTCTTCACCGTGTCCTTACATCCTACCCTGTATCTACCCAAATCTATTCTTACCTCAAATTTTTTTATAACACAGGAAATGGCGAACAAATATGAAAAGAAAAATATATATATATACATACATACACT
>JAUTYZ010000044.1:92317-103415 GCA_032273725.1 Panulirus interruptus | reverse complement strand
AAAATAATCACAAGTGGATGCACACCCCTTAAGGTCATAATAGCTACTCACCAAGTCCTCGGTGAAGCCGCAACAAGGTTCGGGAACCAGACTGTTGGTCACTGCTCATCATAAGGTTGTTTTCTCTTTCATACTCAATCATAGACTGAATTGAATAATAATAATCTCCAGCACCCCCTTTACGATAACACTGAAGGGTTGTAACCTGTTGATTGACAGAACTATTCAAATGATATTCTGAGAAACACTGATAATGCATATGAGGTTCTAAGGCAATAATGCTATGTAATAATTTCAGATTTTTACGTCTAGTTACCCTAAAGCTCTTGAGTATTTTGTGTTTGGTTTTTCTGTACTATGTTAAATGACAAGGAATGATCATAAACATGTCTGAAATAATCTCACCTTTATTAATGAATAAATAATCATGAAGAGAAAATATATATGAAATTTAACATATACAATGGTGTCTAAGAGTGTGCACGTTAGCTTCTTGCACACTCTACCCTTGAATTCCTCCCAGTTACCATAGCTTCCTGAGCACCAAAATTCTTCTTCATATGGCTCAACTGTAAACTTTAGCTTTCCCAATATCAACCTTACTAATAATCACTCCCAAACACCTCACTGACAACTTATTCTTTTCCATTCAAACATGTATTAAATTGTCACTGCCCATCTCTTTCAAAACATGATTTGTGTTTCATCATCCTCTTCCAAATTAACCAATGGTTTACCACAAGAAATTTTTGGCGAGTGGGGAAATTCTGTCCCCTTAAAGGGGGACATGGGAGATGCTCCTTGATGGGTAAGGGAAAATCTATAGATGAAAAATTTCTCAGATTTATATTATCATTAACCCCACAGCCTCTTTACAAGCAGAGGAAATGGAAGATTTTCCATGATGGATCACTATTAGTTAGGCTGTACGACTGGGAGTTAACCCATTCACTGCAGCAGGTTCATTTGTGGTGTCTCGGGAAAATAAAGGTTCACTGTGGCTGGTATACATATGGTTTCTGAATTCAAAAGTCCTGGGCAGGAGTTTAGAGGGCAAATATTGGTGATAAAAGACTTAACTGGCATCATTCATAATGCTGCCTTAAGATATGGGCACTTTTTTCAAACTGTATAATTCATTGTGCTTGATCATGACAGAAGGGGTAGTACAGAAACTGCAGACTGCCGATATTATTGCTGAATATGACTCAGATCAACAAAGTGGATTAATATGAGAAGATGAACGTCCATATAGTGAAGATGAGAGGTATAATGACTCTGAGGGAAACAGTGAGGGTGAAGCAGGTAGCTGTATATGGGGCTGGCAGACTATGCTATTTATGCCAAAAGACTTTGTGTTTGATTCCTAAAATTTAGGGAGAGAAATTGCTTGTTCAAAGGAACTTGATTTTTATAAGTTTATTGACAGACACAATGGAAAACATTGTGAAGGAAACATATAGATATTATCCGTATTTCAGGAAAACATTTTCTCCATTTTCACCTCACTATAGACTGGCTAACGGGACTAACACAATCAAGGATGAGATGTATCTTTCCCTCTGTGTGATGATTCTAATGTCACTTGTAAAAAAGAAACAGAACTACTGAATTTTGGACAACAGATGATATATGTACAAGATGAAGAGTTTTAAAAGCTAATGCCTTATGACAACTTTCTTCAACTGTGAGCTATTCACTTTGTAGACAATAAACAACTTGTGCAAGGTGGTGATATGTTGCAGAAAATCCAAAAACTCTAGAAAATATATGCACAAAATTCTAGACAAAGTTCATGTCTTTTCAAGAATCATAAATATATGAGAGATTAGCGCTGTGAAGAGATTGTCTGGCATACGCTCTCCCGAACGCAAAACTCTGTTCGAATACAGACATTAAATTATAAGTATCTTGAGCATTACCTTTAAAAAGAATATTTGTATATCATGTAAAAACATTTATCCATATATAGCTGTCACTACACTTTCACAAGAAAATTGTGAGTGAAAGCAAAATACCCTGCTACTACCGCATGCATTTGGCAGTGCTGAGAAAGCTATGTAACCTCGAAATTATGCACATGTTGACAGCGTAGGGGCAGCCACATTCATCTGCATCCTACACTGCTGTTATCAGGAGAGATTACCCTATTCATTTTCATTACTAAATGTGCTTAAAATATTTTTTTTTTAACTCGTAATTACTGCCACAAAGGGGGTAGGCTATAAAAGTATCCAGCCACAGAAAAATGGGTTAACTGTGGGACTATGTTCAGTTCCTCCACCAACTGGAGTTGGTTCCTAAAGTGAAGATCTTTTGGAAACTAAGATGTTACTAGCCTTACCCATGTTATGGAACAGAGATATGAACACTGAAAGTACATGCTCTCAGGGATGGTGAGTTATGGATCTGTTTATACATACTCTTGTGAGACTACAACCTTAGTGATACATGCAGCCTCTGGAGGATCTGATATACTGATTGATATATTTTGCAACAATGCTTTCATGATGATGTAAAAAAAAATGAATAAAAAAAAAGTAACACCCAATGCTGAGCACTTAGCTCAGTCATACCCAACAGGTGTGATAGTAAGTGGAAAGAAATTGGGAACAGATTCGGGCAATGGGTAAGGTGTTAAAAACAAGGCTGTGCCCTACAACCTGATGCTATCACTGTTACTGAACACTGAAAAGGCTCAAGCTTCTGAAAGACTTGGAGAACATCTGTTCACCAGAGGGAAGAGGAAGAGGTTCTTCCACTGGTGCCAGTCAACAGGGATTGTTGGCATGGAAGTCTTTTATTGGAGGTATGTACACTGGAAGGATAACACTGAATCTTTGGTGATGGAGAGGTTTACCTGAGGTGAAACACCCATAATGAGGATCCATCTGAAGTTGTCTGTCCTAAACTTGCTTCTAATGGTACTTGGCTGAAACCAGAAGATGAAGATCCTGGGCTAAAATGAGCAACTTGTGTCCAGCTGATGATATTGGCATGTTTCCTGGTTGGAAATGCTCTGAGCTGCTATAATGTTATCCATGAGGACATAAATGCTCTTTCCTGGAGAATAGGCTGGAATTCAAAGAATAATTTTCATGCAGAAAATCCTTTACTCCCAAGGACCAGCACTATATGACCCTCCAAAGAATGACAACCCCATCCTTGTTGGCGAAGTCTGTCCATACTTGAAGGTCCAACAAAGGATAACACAGGCAGAGTGGATTGTAGTCTGATCTGAGATAACCCTCATACAAAAGGTTTCCTTAATACCTCAGCACTTGGCACTTCACAGCTGGAAAGAACTTGTTTACTTTATATTTTGCTAAATGAACCCCATAACTGACATTGAATTTTTTCACAAACTTGTGAGACTGTCATCCTGACATATGTTTGAAAACACCAAAGGAACAAGCCCCTGGAAAAAGGAACTATTTTGTCTGTGGGTAGGTCAGCATGACACTTGGAACAAGTCCCATAAAAGGCCTAGACACTCGATCATCAGAGTAGGTATGAGATGTAACTGCTTCACCAGTAAACCCCTTGCCAGAGAGTATGACATTACTAGTTCTGATGACCTTTGTAGTCATCCTCTGATAAGACAACAACTAATAAATATCTGATGTATCTAAAGAAGTTCACCCTCATGAGAAAATAAAAGGAAAAGATGAGTTTGCATTATACTGATGAATAATGTTGGTGCAAGACTTAGGTCAAAACATATGGTCATAAACTTTCAAATCTTCCGTCCTACTTTGAAGCTTAGGAGTCTTCTCAACCTAGGGTACATGGGGACATGCTTATATAGATCCTATAAGTTAAAGTTTAGTATCTACAAATGTCTCAAAAGGATATATTTTACCAATTGAATGGTGGTAAGTCTGAACTGCTTTAGGAAAACATATTCATTGAAAGTAAACAAAATGCGGGGAATCCTTTGGGATAGTTCTTTTCTTTGAAAAACGTTTGTTCAACAAAGGTAATCTATGATTAGGAAGTTTAGCTCTGAGGCATGGAAGACCTACTTTTGGAGGGATTCTGAAGTACTCAGTATATGAACTTACATGACTGTAAATAAGATAGTGGCTGAGAAGTGAATGAGGGTTGTGGCAGAGATGGTAAGAGATGGTGGCAAAGGTGGTGGTAGAGTTAGTGGCACAGGTAGGTGTACAGATGGTGGCAGAGAGGATAGCTGAGATGATGGTACAAGTCGTTGTGGAGGTAATGGCAGTGGTGGTGGCTAAAAAGGGTGGCAAAGGTGGCTAGGAAGGGTGGCAGAGGTGGCTATAGAAGTGGTGGCAGGTATGGGGAAGACATAGTGGTAATGGTGAGTGATGGAAATAGTAGCAGTAAAGGAAATGGTAATGGTAGTGGTGGTGGCAAAGGAGGTGGCAGAGGTGACAGGGTAGTGGCAGAAGGGATGGCAGAAATGGTGGAAGAGGTGATGGTTGGTAGGGGTGGTGGCAGAAGAGACATCAGAACTGGTGGCTGAGGTGGTTCTACAGGAGGTGGTAGTGGTGGTGGCAAAGAGGTGAAGGTAGGAGTGGTGGAACTGGTGCCTGCAGAGGAAATGGCAGAGATGGTGGCACAGGTGGTTGTACATGTAGTGGCAAAGAGAATGACAGAAGCAGTGGTAATGGGAATGGCACAGGGCATGGTTGCAGAGGTGGTTGAGAGAAATGGTAGTATGGGGTGGCAGAGATGGCGGAAGAGGTGGTGATAATGGCGAAGGCAAAGGGGATGACAGAGATTGTGGTACTGATAGTTATCAAAAAGGTGGTGGTACAAATGGTGGAAGAGGTGATGACAAAAGTGGTGGTAGTGGTGGTCAAAGAGGGGATATCAGAGGTAATGGAACAGGATGCTGAAGAGAAAGCGACAAAGGTGGTGGAAGAAGAGGTGTAAGAATTGGTGGCAAGGATGTCAGCAGCTGCGGCAGAACATGTGGAGGGAGAAGTTATGGTCTTAAGAGGTGGCAGTAAGGGTGGTGGTACTAGTGGTTGCAGAGGGGATGACAGAGGTAGTGACACAAGTCGTTGTGAAAAAAGGTGGCAGAGATAGTGTTGATGGCAACAAAGTGACTGCAAGGGCAGTGGCAGAAATGGTGGTAAAGGGTGGTGGAGCTGGTGGAAGAGGTGGTGGCAGGGGTGTGGTATTGGTAGTGGGAAAGTGGTTAACAGAGGTGGTGGTACTGGTGGCTACGAAGGGGAAGGGAAAAGGTGGTGGCACAGATGGAGGAAGAAGTGGTGGTGGTGATTTGGTTATTTAGTACTTGGCCTATCATCACAAAAGAGAGCAGGACAGTCTCATTATCCTGGCTCATGGCTAATGTTTTTAGGAAGTAAATGAATTCTGAAATTATGAAAAGCTAATTCTTCCTAAGAGGAGGCCAGTGAGCAAGGCCCGTTTCCTTTACTAATTGTTTGACTCCTAATAGAAAACAATTTCTGAACATGTGAAAAGCTGTTCCTTGCTACAGAAGAGGCCAATGAGTAAGCTTCCTTTCTCTTACTCATTGGCTGATTTTAATTAAAAGAAATAGCCTTCCCCATCAAAAAACTAAATAAAATTTTGTACCAGACCCTTTAAGAATGTACTGAAGTGAAGGTTACAAATTTCAAGAGAACCTTAATGAAAGATTAAAAAACACAGCACAGTTGCAATACAGCAGCTCTCTGAATTAATTATAAACGAGACAGCTTCCTTTTGTTGTTAAATATGTCAAAACTGTAGTCATAATATATACCTCAAAGTATTATGAATTCCCTATCACAAACATCATTCAAATCAAACCAGCAATGCATGAAGCAAGCATACTGTACATAATCAAAATCAAGTATTCATTGAATCACATGGTTAGCCTCACTGTTGTCATTTGCCACCAAGTGTCATTCTAGGTATCATGCTTGACTACGAAACTTTTACAAGTATATGAAGAACATAATATCAAAATTCTTTTTGCCACAATTTATCATGGATGATTTCCTTCTGCTACTACAGTGTATCTCAACAAAATTAGCAACTTATTGTCTCCTGTTTTCTGCTCCTCATTAGAAATACCACAAGCTGTTGATAAGTTGATGCAAACTCAAACACAATATGATTAATAACCAACAAAACTTAGAATGCAAAATCTATAACTGAATTACAAACATAGTCATACTATAGGTTTTAAAAAGAAAGTAGGTAAAATTTTCCATAAATGAACATTTTTGAGGAGAGACAGGTGAATGTTAATAATATACTTCTATTCACTCAAATATCTGCATTAATCTTCAGTCTTTCTGTGTTTCATTTGTGTAAAACAATTATCATACCACAGAGCCTTTAGCATAGGTATGATGAATCATTGCATGCACCGCCCCTTGACTTATAAAAAGTACCGGTCCATTTAAACTTTAATCCACTGTCAAAAATCATTAATGCTGTGGATAAAACAATATAAGTATGTTGAATTTTGTGCCATCCAAGTTAAAGGAGCAAGCAGAGCAGTAAGCACAGTCATGTAGCACTCTATTTCCCAAGATTATGGCTGAAAGAAAGGAGGAAATGTAGAATCTTATTATACTGCAATTCTATATGTAAATGACAATACTAAGATGACTTACTATTTGTTTTAAATGTTAAATTATCTATTGTAAGAAAAGTTTACTTATCATCAGCGACTGATTACTATAAATTGTAACTATATCAAATTGGACTGATAAACAGGTCTTCTGGTACTACAGTGGTTATATAGTGGTCATATAAATGATACAATAACAACCTGAGAGCACAAAACCTTTAGTGACTGTTTCAGAAACATGATTATTATCAAGGCTCAAAGGTAAATTCCTAAATATTTGAGACTTTTTATATATTGGTTAGAGTCAATGTTTATTCTTTGTTAAGCGTTGAAACTATGAACCAATTTGCATTCCTGTTTCTGTAACTCAAAATCTTGTTTTCATAAAATTCTGGTGATTATTCACATAGAATGCATTGACTATATTTCTTATATATGCAGTGAAAGAGGCAAGATGACTAAAAAGCTATAATTCTCATAGAAATCATAATCAGCATTATATGAAATATATGTATCTAAAGAGATAAATATGAATAAAATAAAAAGAAATGGTAAGTCTTTTTTACTGCACTGCAACAGATGCTATCATCTGAAAATATTTCAATGAAAAACTGTAAGAAATTTATCAGGTCTGTATACTAAATATCATGATATACTTTCTACATATCTAAACATGAACCAATGTGATCTTTCATAATCAGCAAAATTATAGCAAACATATTAATGTTATTTGTAAACTGAAGGGTATCAAGTTTTGAAAAGTAATTAAATATATATAGGCATAAACATTTTCTATCTAAAAAAAAACTCATAATTATGTAAATACATTCTACTGACTCATCTAGGTTACTAATCAATCCCACAACCTGATACAACCTACATGTAAACTTATTTAGCTGAAACATTTGGTCTTTTCGCATTTGTGCATTCATATCACTCTTTCCACATTATCTTTTGAATGAATATTCATTTTCACCAAGATTTTGCTAATCAAAATTTTTCTCCATTCCAAAAATATATGAATATCCATTCAAAACCCATGTAACACTCAAATCAGACTTTGATGTAAGTACTTATATCATAAAGGACCCTTTCATAAGCACAGATATATTCTAAAGTATCAATTATATTAGTGACAAGAGCGAGGTGGTGCGTCAGACTGAGTTGTTGCTGTTGGGAGGTGGAGATGGCACTTGAGGCAGAGATGATGATGGTGTTGTGGTGGTGGTGGCGACACTAGGGGAGGGACTCTACACTCTACCTTCTTCCCCTCTCGTTCTTGAGTGTTCCGCCGTACTTGGATCTAGTCCCAACCAGGTCTATAATTTCAGGGATACAGCTTGCGAATATTGCCTAAGTAGAGATGGAGCACAGAACTTTAAGTAGCACCAACACACAAATCACACTGTTGCCAAATTTCATGCAAGAGTTTAGGCACACTTTCACCGTGGTCAACATGGCTCTGAGGGGTATACAGTGGCTTATGTAAAGAAAGCTAATGATTTGTACAATGCCAACATGTATTACCACCTCTCATTGCCTTTGCTCTGTTGACAGGAGCTTAGCAGAGTGCCAACAGCTCCCGTAGCCCACGTTTGATGGCCTTAATATAGGTAGAAAATACAAATACCATCGAAGTTGATTTATGGGAGGACTAAACTAGGTGATGATCATCCCATGCAACATGTGCCTAAACAGTCGCGGGTCACGGGAGTATAAAAAAGTTGAGTATGATTCTACGGGCTCTCTCCTAACTGATACCTCCGTCCATGTGACCGTTTGTACTCGCCGCCATACTTGGACCTGTTGCCTACGATCTCGGTGATTTCTGGTATCCAGCTGGCAAACACAGCCTAGAGGAACCATAGCAGGCCAGTCAGACGAGGACCGGCATGGGTCGAGGTGCTAGTCTAGAAGACTTAGGGCAGAGGATTTTGGGAACTATAGGACTGCAGGTTTAACGAGGGGCAGATGACACGACATGGGAGTGATGATGGCAAAGCACCAAGTATGGGCTTAATCAAAGACAGGACTTGGGACCAGAGGATGTTGGCTGTAAAAATAGGACATGAAAAGTAATAAAAGGATGTAAAGGCAAATACCATTTACAGGCCAAAGCCTATGAAGGCAAATCAAGAAAACTGTACAAAACTTTAGAAGAGAAGGGTAAACTTTAAATTAGAAGTACCACTTATAAGGAAAAGAGTGATTCATATAGGTAAGTTGGGTCCTTAGGAACTGGTTTTAAGAACCATACAACAGTTCAAACAAAAAAAGGAATAAATAAAGGCTATGGCAATGTCAAGCAGACCATGCTACAAAGAGCAAATTTGCAAGCTAATAATCAGGAGGGAAGTTCAAAAGAAAGACAATACATGAAACAAAAAAGGCAACAGACTGGTATATTCCATGGGATGGAAACAATGAATCTGAATGGGAAAATAGATACAATAATCAGAACAAAATGCAAAGATGTTATTTTTGAAGCAGACAATCATGCAGTCATGTGTAATCTTAGGAAGTAATAAGTAGGGATTGTAGACTGAAATACCAACATGCCTACAAACAAAAGGAAACATGTTTGAATAAAGTGCTAAAGGGGACATTATATAACAAGGCCAATAGCAAAATAGCAAAAACAGAAACATGTTTTGCATGAAGTGCTAAGGACTAGAGTACAGACAATCTCAACAGTAAAAATAAATACTATCAGATAATGTTGAAAATAGAACAGAGCACTAAATTACAAGGCCAAGAAAGACAGGTCAAAGAATGAACTTCAGTGTACAGTAAAAGGACATTCAGCAGCATTACCAAAGTATGTAGTAAAAAAATCATGAGATGATACCAGAAAAAAATTTATATTGAGAATTTATATAAAATGATCCTTGAGCCACAATCTTTTTTATAATTCTTGCTGGATGAGGTTTGCAGCAACTTGAACTGAAAGAAAATTGGTATTGTCATACTATATGTGATAAAAGATGTCACCATAAACAAGTTGGTGCACACCACAAGAGACGTATCTAAATTATTTCTTCCAAAGTTGGTGGACTGAAACCACTGTCTTACAACTGTAACCTTAGTACGTTAATCATTAATAGACTCGCATGATCTGGATTACCTTGGAAAAAATTGATAAATTGCAACGTTAACCTTTCTGTCATGTAAAGAAACATACCGTATCAGCAAATTCTTTCCCACTGAGAGTTGAATGCTATGTATTCAGTAACTTTCATAAAAGTAGTGTACATAAAGAAGCTAGATAATTCTACAGATGTAGCAAACTATAATTGTGAAACACCGTACACAGTGTAGTCAAAATGAATTATGTTGCACTCCTATAAGATGGCAGAGTACAGTGTATATAAAGTGATTGAACATGATGTGGTTAGAATATCATAAATGTAAGCATGTCTGCTTACAAAGGTGAAGTATTGTAGAAATAAATTTTTCATGACAATGGTAAGTGGTATTAGCAAATGACAATTATGAGAATGCCTATTACAATGAACAGCTTTAGTTGGTGCTTGAGAATGTCACTCTATAAGGCTGAATAAATATCAGTTCGTACTGTACTTGCTTTACAAGTTTGCTGATACCTTCATGGTATAAGACTGGAGGACTGACGGTACAACACTTGTCCATGTACTTCTGATTTAGATTACAAGAAAAAACCAATCTTGGTATGGATCATTATGATGTATGGTGTTATGGGATGCCGCTTTTCAGGCTGCTTAGGATCGGAAAATTTGGTGTAAAGATTATATGAGACTACTGTGAAAAGGGGAAGCATATAATTTAACCCCTTTGACATTACAGCAAGCAGTGTATCAATCCTCTCAGTATAAGTGAATAATCTCTTACATGCAGGTTTCCCATGCATCCAGTCTTACCTTTAAAACCAAGAAAAAAGCGTCTCTCATCTCTTACTCGAATACAAACCCAGTGAATGTACAGGTATACTCAAAGCTCCCTGACAGCCGAAATTCCTAACAATAAAAGCAGTGCAAATGATGGCACAACCTTGGCCATTCTCTCTTGACTTACTTTTCCCTCTGATTTTGCACTCTTCTTCTGTTATCACAGCATTAGGTTGGCAAGAAAAAAATTTTCATTTATATAGCATCATACAAGGAAAAGGATATCAAAACTAGATATTATGAATCTGTACATAAAACAGGCATGCATTTGACTAAAAACTGTATTCGTATAGATATAATAAACACACACACACACCAGTCATTATTCATCAACCCAGGTCCTATTGTTATCTATGGATCCCTTTTCCTAGAGCTCCTGCAGCTCCAACAATATGTTACACTCAGTAGGATGGACTCATTTGAAGGAAAACGTTCTTTGACAAGACTGTACTCTGTTTTGTCCACTGATGATGATACAGCCTTGTTAAAGAAGACTTTTCACTTGCAGTGTAACCTCAAGGAGGCAGAATATGGTAATATATATAACTATTATTATTATACTTGATCGCCGTTTCCCGCGTCAGCGAGGTAGCGCCAGGAAACAGACGAA
>JAUTYZ010000043.1:198922-210465 GCA_032273725.1 Panulirus interruptus | reverse complement strand
CACATACAAATAGTAGGATGTCATGGGGTTCAGATAGACTTTATGCAAATACTTCTAGTGATTTTCATAGTTTACCATGCACAGGCGGACCTATGTATATTCCGCCTTCTAGTGGCTGTAGTAATCCATTGTGTGGTGTTAGCCATTCTTCAGTGTATGGAGTAGAGTGGAGGCAGCAGAGGATAGGAAATAAGGACAGCATAGGAAGTAGGAAAGTTATTGAGGAAAAGGACAATAAAATTTTCCAGAGTCATCGCAGAGCACTTAGTGCGGAGACCTGGAGATATCCCCGAGACAGGGAAAATTGGCATGAGGGGGAGATAAACAAGTATAGAACTAATCAATCTGTCTTAGACCCTCCTTGTTATGGGAATGATGGAGTATCTCAAGACAGAAATCTTGCATCTAAATGTAAAATTATTGGCCAAAGAAGGGAAAGTTTCAATAGAAAGGACAGTTTCAAAAGGGAACAGTTAAATAAACAGACTAGTAAAAGTGGAAGAACTTCTGAACTGTTAAAGAAAAATTCTCCAACAACTGAAGAAGAAAGTAAGAAAATAAAGCCACCTTTTAAAATGAGCAAAGCATATTCAGTATCATGCATGCCAAGTGATAAATGCCTTGCCTATGACTCCGTTATCAAGGAGTTAAAAACCTCTGTTAATCATGAACCTAACAATGAAGAAGAACCTAAATCTCCATTTGAAAAGCTGAGTCTCAGTGGTCTAGAAGTGTATGACCACAGCCCAAAGCATTCTTATGGTCCCAAACATTCATCTGTCTTCACTTACTGTACTTCTAGTTTACCACACCCAAAAAGTTCTAGAAATAAAAAGAAAAGAGAACCTAGTTCATCTCATCGTATCAAATCTAACTCTTTAGATGAGGATAAATTGACCAACATATCTGGCTCAGATGAAGGTCAAAAAATAGAGTATGGATTAGAAGACAGTGGGAAAACTACTTCTGAAGTATCTTCTCACGTTCGACCATATGAACTTCATTTACACCCATTTTTATCCTTACCTTATACATCTGGAAGACTTTCAGCTTCACCTACTGAGAGTTCACCCCTCATTGTGCGTGGAGGCTCATTTCATGCTCCACATAGACCTAGACAGAATTCTGGGGAAAGACACTGGAGCCTCTCTAGACCTAAAAAGGCAGTTCCATCAAGCACTGGTCGTGAGCCTACCAGGACCACTCATAAGCAGAGGTCGTGTAATTCTCTTTGTGATAATTCTTTTGAGAAAATAAGAGAGAGCTCACAGAAGAAGACTCCATCAATTTGTCGCTCTGAATCACTTCGGTTGTCATCTCAGTCTTTAACAAATTCATTTGTCACCAGAGAATGCATAAAAGGGTCTTGTACTCATAGTATTAAACCAAGGCAAACCAATAGGATCCAAATCAAATCAAGTAGTGTTGAGAACAGGCAGGATGTAGGAGATGGATCAGATTCTTTTATCATGAACCGTATTGTTGGTGGACTTGTCAAGGATGACACTGTAGTTAATGAAAACTGTGGTGTTAGTGGCAGCCCTGCTGCATGGAGAAGGTCTCTAAGAGAGGAGAGACATAACCAACCTGTTAATGAAATGTTCAGCAGAAAGCCTGAATGGAACAGCAACCTTTTAGAGAAGAATAAGCGGAAGGGTGCAGGCTCATCTCGACGAGATGGGGGACATAAGGATGGGGAGAAAGAAATAGAGGGAAAAAGTTGCATAACAGCAGATTGGGTGGGTGAGGAAGCAAGGTTGTGGCAAACACAACGGAAAGGGTCTATCAAGTCTTTGTCAAAACAGAAACTGTGGCAGCAGGATTCATTGCATCATCAACCTAACAAGCATGAACAGCAACAACAGGGACGTAAAAGCCGCCCAAATTCCTTGTATTCATGGACAGGGAGTTGTGATCGCTTGAGTTCAACAACGGATCACTCCGGTAGGACGGTAGTGTCAGCCCGTTCACGTTCCCTGTGTACTGATTCATTAGTCACCCCTGCACGCGACATGCCAAATTCTGCTGCTGATGTGTATCGTTTTGCTCCTTCTCCACAGGAACGCAGAGTGAGATCAGATTCTATGGAAGCACGCTGGTCATCAGATAACTCTCTGGAGGATCGTCCTAGTGATGGACGTACTCCTACCTATTATGACAGCTTATATTCAGAAGTTTCTAGTGAATCCTCAGTTTATGGAACACCTCAGCCTCGACGGTGCTTAGTGCCTCGTGAGGATCATGGGGTCTTATCTGATGATGAAGCATCTGTTGATCTTGATGCTGCTCCTCGGCCTCGAAGGAGTCAGGCACCCCGCAGAAGAAAGTCACAAGGCTGTCGACCGAATGAAGAAATACCAAGGGTTGGGGACAGAAATGCCTTCACTCCACCTGCCATGCCATATCCACCTTCCTCCTGGCCAGGCATATCCCCTAGGGTTGTATCCTCTCCCCATGGCTCTTCAAATGGTGAATGGTTTCAGGCTGGGGATGTAAGCCGAACAGTCGGGGCTTTGGCCGATTCCTTATCTGCATACCGCACCAACCTTGTTTAAAGATGTTTATTGGTGTTTTTATTTAAATATTTCTATTTCAGCCTTATTGTGTATAGGTTTTAATGTTTCTATATGTTTTCAACTGTTCCCTTATTCTTAGCACAGTCCAGTGCAATGATTGTTTATATATGAAGAGTTCTTGTTAGTTTATATAATTTACCTAACCTACTTATGGCATGTTAGTGTTTCAAGCATGTTTTATCATGGATTATTATAGATGACCTTATATTGTAGCTCTAGCATGAAGCACAATGATTTAAGCCATTCCATTATTGTCTCTGATTTAAAGTTTTGAATATTCATAATGCCTATCAGCAATATATTTGTACCTTTCACTGTAAATAAAATAGTGCACTCCCTAAGCTTTGATATACTTACTACAATACATGAAATTTGCATTTTTTGCGTGTTCAGGAACTGTTGTTCATTCTGTAATATCCACATATTTTATTTGTGGATTTGTAAGATTCTTTACTTATCATGCCCTAGAAAAGTTTCCTTGAACACGTTAAAAGCTTGAACTGAGAACGGTTGATGCCATCATACCATTGCTTGTCTCACACCTGCAGGTTGTTCTGTAGTTTTTATCTTTGATCCAATAGTCAGATTGTTATTATCATGGTAATGTGATAGCAGGATTGATCAGTATGGCAGCAGTTGCTCTCAGTGCGACCTAGCACCACATCCTTCAACTCAGATTGACGCTTCATTGCCTGGTATGGTGGTTTCTTCCTCAGCATGGCGGGCCCAGGGTTTCCGCATCCCTCAGCACCCGGTGTCCGGCCGTCAGCCCCAGCACCTGTACCATCACCATCACCACCACCAGCACCACCATCACCACCACCGGCAACTGCTTCCTGCCTCCAGCACCACCTCTTCCCCCCTGCCCACCTCCTCTAGGGTGCTGCCCCCACCCCTTCAGTACCGCATACCCCCTGCCAGCCCTTGTAGTGCCCAGAATCCCGTAAGGCCTTCACAGGAACACTGGGGTACCATGTCCTCCAACAGCTCCCAGTCTCATGCCCCCTCACCTCTTCACCACAACCGCCAGCACCACCAGCAGCAACAGTATCTCCAACTCAGCTGTTCTCCTGGTGCTGTCCGACGGCCAAAAGTATCGTCAGAGTGCAGCTCTCCAGCCCAAAGTGTCCATACTCCTACAGGTTCAGCACAGTGTGTTGCTCAGCAGCGATGGCAGCAATGTAAACCTCGTTCATGGGATAATTTACTTTCCACAAGAGGATTTGGTGGATATGGGTTTGGATATGGATTTATTGACACAATTCCACCCCGTGGAGCTGGCAGGGGTGATAAGATGCGCTCATACAGTACTCATCGTCTAAGGGAAGATGATAAAGAAAATGTGGTGGGGGGCGGGGGAGGAGTACGACCAGCACCTCGTTCATCAGAAAATCTTGTATCTCCTCTGGATGGCTCATGCTTCTCCTGTGATTGCTTAAATCTTGACCCAGCACCTCTTCACACCTGCCTATTCTCCAAGCCTAAGAGCACAGAAAGCCTACTGGCACCACGTTCCCTCCATCCTGCTGCTTCTGATTCCAGCTTAGCAGGAGATCCCCAACACACTAGGCGTCGTTCACGTGCTGCTTCCCTTGCTGACTGTCTTGGTTCCACCAGACACTCCCCACCTGATCGGGATGAGATGACACACCTGTGACATTGCTTGTGAATTCATTACTTTTGCTTTATCAACACAATTCTAGAATGAGATAGCCTTTAAAGTGAAAAAAGATATAAAGAAATGTCAAATTGCAGGATTGATCAACACTACTTTGCAGTTATGCATTTTTATAGTAAGAAATATACTTCTGTCTTTTGAGTTACAACACAATAAACTCTTCTCTAATAGATTTACTAGATAAACAGCACTTCTTAATAGGCACAGAAATGTATTTCATGTTCTTGGAATCAGATGAAGCTAGTTCATTAGTCTCTTTAATAATCTCTTGTTGATACAGTAGATTCTTGATTACATGCACTTGGGTTGGATAGTGTGTTTTGTTATATCCACATTTTAGAAGTAGCCATTATCATCAAGGTTCACAAATACTCTTAAAAGAAATCCCACCAATGCAACTAAGTATATGTTTCAAACCAAAATTGTAAGTTTTATGTGTTTTATACATGTTATCACTTGGAGGTAGCTGAGGAAAGATCAACAGTACAGTAACCTTTATAGGCAATATAGTGCTCAGAAGAGTCTCTATTCTCTGAAAGTTTCCCTGATCCACAGCAGCACCATTTCCAACTCTTATATATAATCAAGAATTTACTGTAGATTCTAGTTTTTGTATTTAACAAGACATACTCAGAAAAAGCACAAATTTACCTGAACATTCCCATGTTCCTCCTTATACTAGTGTAGGTGACAAAACAGTGATTATATTATACATCTAGTGCTTTCATCATTATTGAAAGTTCACATACCCATTACATCTCTTCAACTTCCAAACTTTGACATGTGCGATGCAGCCAACAAGTTCCTCATTGTATATCTACTTTCTTAAAAATAAGCATACATACCGTAGTTGTAATCTGCTTGCACTCAAGAAATAAGAGAAAAATTACACATTTATGTTTATGATTGGCAAATTTAACACCAGTAATTTCTATGCAATAAAGTTTTGTTTCTTATATTGAAGTTTGTGAATTGTTTTGATATCACTGTTTCCCTCAGTGGTAAGAATGCACACACATGAACTCGAGAACTGAGAATTTCAAGCTGGCTTCAATATCACACTTTGAATCACAGAGATGTCAACTGTAGTTGGGCCGGATATGGATGACTACGGAGGGAGGCCAACTAAAGTTGGGTCAGACATGGGTGATCACAGTGAGGTAAACAATATGGGCTAGATATGGATAATTTCAGAGGGAAGTCAACTGTAGTTGTGAGATGTGGGTGATCACAGAGGGAAGTCAACTACAGTTGGGTCAGAAATGGATGTTCACAGAAGGAAGTTAACTATGATTGGGTCAGATATGGATGATCTCTCAGAGTTCAACTATAGTTGTGCCAGATATGGATGATCACAGAGGGAAGTTACCTATAGCTGAATTAGATATGGATGATCACAGAGGGAGCTCAACTATAGTTGGGCTAGACTTGGATGAATAGGAAATGGCCAGAATTTTCAAGTATGCAGTTTTTAAACTTTGCTTAAAGACTAAAATTAATACATTTTTATGAAAAACATTTGATGTTTATTATAAAAAGTTATAACATCTCTCCTTGTTTAGAAATAATTCACTCATGCATGTAGGTGTACAGTGACCATAGTGTATGGGCAAGATTCTGTTTGTGCAACTGTTTTTCTTTTTCTTTCTTTTTATATGTAAGAGAATGTATGGAGACTGAAAATAATTTAGTTATTTCAGCATATAAAGATATCTACAGCTGAACAACATCTGATGAGTATGAACAAGTTCTGAAATCACAAGTTGTCAAGGTTTGTGTTTTTTTACAACATAGTATGAATTTTCAGCCAGTCTTGGAAACCCTAGGGTAAAAGATAGATCTCCTTGGTATCATCAGGTATCCTGTTTTTTATACAGAGTAATTATTACTGTACAGTTTTATGGAAGACGGTGTCATAGATTGTTTTGTACTAAGTCATAGTATCTAAATGCATTGCCTCTGCATAGTAACATGTGCCAAAGAAAGTTCTCAGTAACCATAACAGTATTTCCAGGTTATTGATGAACATGGATAGAAGAGGAATAATCACTAACCTATGTTTCTTTTACATGAAGAAATGGGGTATCTAGTGGTTACAATGAGAATTCAGATATTATCCTAATCATATATTCATGAAAGATTTTTTAAATTCATAATTCATATTTTGCACTGCATATACAGGTAGTACATCTTAAATGTGATGCTTCCTGCCAACTATCACAGGGTAACCCATGCAGGATTTCCTTCCAAGTATTTCTGTTTTGCAAGCTCTTTCATGGTAACCTCGTTGCTCATAATGTTTGCTGAAATATGAACCATAAGATCCCTTTTCCTTACAGCCTGATAATTAATAAAAAGTTATATATCAAATGCATTTTCACTGCCAACAAAAATTTCTCTGAGCATGCCTGTGTTTCACTTGTTGCTGCTTAGACTTGAAAAGCTGAGTACAGGTATATAGAAAATAATGATGTCTTGGGGGAAGACTAGGGGAACCACACCAACTTGTTACAGGTACCGAGTGAGACAAGTGTTGAATAGATTGATAAGTTTTGTTTGTGGTTAGTGGTTATTCTTCTCTTTACAATATGCCTTACATGTAAATACTGTATACTTATCTTCTCCAGTAATGCTCAAAATGAAGAGAAACTTACATATCATCCACTGATCTGCTGAGACTGGGTAGGAAAGTGTAAGTCTCTATCTATTGCAAATTAAGGAAACATCTTTTACAGTCCTTGCCTAAACATTGTATTTTTTTCTGGTCATATGGAACAAAACCTCATAATATTTGCAATAACTGTAGGGCCAATTTGCCAGGAAGTATTTGATACATCGTATGTATATGTATAAGTTAGGTTGCTTCCATTCTTGATTAATGAAACTGAAAATGTATTGTACGACACAAGTTGTATCATACTGCTGTTATCAGTGACTGTAAATGCTGGAGAAGTTTTGTCTGGATGAAATGTCTAATAAAACATAACTCAATTACTTGTAGCTGAAGAAGGGTCAGTTATTATTGTGATAATTCTAATTTAAACTCTAAGTGCATTACTATGAAGTTCCACTGTTCATTGACTGAAAATATCGAAATGTAAGATTGGTTTACATTATTTTGATTAGCCAATTGAAGGTAAAGAAGCTGTCTTCCATGCTATACTGCAGTGGATGGCTAGCCCTGAATTCCAGCTCTTACGAACATATCTGCTGTCTTTAAATAAGCCAAACAGAGAAAAAACATTTTGAAAGGATTGGTCTTGACTCTGGTATTCATTCTCATAGAGCTGATTGGTATTTACTTGCTTGAGTGTAAAGACCCAAAATCCTTAGGAAAGAAATTTTGTGATGTGTTTGGCAGGGTACAAGTCAGCTGGTTCTGATATTGATTGGTTACAGTAGTAGTTGTAGTAGTGAAAGTGCTGCCTCGAATTGATAAGATATTTTGATACTGAAGGCAATGTATCCTTTGATATAGTATACAGGTGACTTTCAACGTCTTATTGTAGTCTTTCAGATACTTATTTTAGATTAAAGTACGAAATTACTAATGTGATTATGATAAAGTATATCGTGATCATGTAAATGCTGTAAAAGATGATGCTACAATGTAATTTTAAACCCTGTGTTATTGTGATGATAACCAGAATTGTGCTATATGACACATTTGTACCTTCTGCTAAGGATCTAGTCATCCTGTTCACAGTTTGTGTATAACTGTCGCATTTCGTAATGTGATTTATTTTAGTAGTATTTTTCAATATGTAAAAAAAGATATGTAAAGAAAATTATCATAATGTGCAATAACAAATGTTTAAGTAATTTGCCTTTTGTAGTTGATTGGACTAATTAAATACCCATGTAGATGTTCCATTGTTTTCTTGCAAACACCTCCATGTTTTCTTGCAAATCATAATTCTATCATATACATGCACTAGGTATTTTTAGCCTGGCTAGCTGAGCAATTGCCACTGCCATTGTCCTTAGATCTGCCCTTCAACTGTACATCAAAGCTTGACTTCCCAAAAACCATCAACTGAATCAGTATGAAATGTGGAACAGTGGGATTAGTACCATCAAACTTTGCTTACGACATAGGATACAAAATCTCTCCTCATCTCCTTGTTCTCTCTTTTCACTCCCAATCTCTCAATATCCCTTCCTTCCTCCATTCCCTCTTTCTCCCCCCTCCTGTCTCTCACTCCCTGAAAAATGTCTAACTGAAACCAATTACAAAAAAGCAAACATGGAACAGCATAAGTACAAAACAAGGTGGAATAGCAATATATGTATATCACAAAAGGTACACTTGTGATGAAGAGTATTCATAAGAAATGTGAACTAGTTACAGTAAACATCCCAGCTATTAACACAATAAATATAGTGATACTCAAACCATCTAAAACTGATTTCGAGAAATTCAAGACAATGCTAACAAAAGTACATATGCTGAAAAAATAAGTGGAACCAATAGTAATAATGTGTGGATACTTCTACTTCCAGTTGATAGAATGGGAAGAATTAGGAGCAAATCATGGGTGTAAACATATAAAATTCTGAATAATAGGCAACTCAGCAGATGAAAGACAGCAGTGAAAATATGTAAACTATCTACCAACAAGAGGCAGTAACACGTGATCTTCCCTTCAATAGAATGTTAAAATTAGTATATCAGACCTAAACATTACTGAAGCCACCACAACATCCAGTACTGACCTATGAGAGAATCATGATATATCCAAGGATAATGCTGCTGAAGTTAGGCAGCATAAGCAGAAATGAAATAAATGAACTGCTCCCAAAAACAAATCGAAATGAAATTCTTAAGGATGTAGGAGTGGGTGGTGTCCCAAACATAAGTGAGAAAGCGTAACTCATATATAACTGAAGAGTGTGGTTTCAGCAGGGTGTAAGTCTAGTGGGGTGGAGTTTAAGAATGACTTGAGAGGGTGATTGTTTCATGCTTTTCTGGTCATTATTGAGCGTAAATGTTATGTTTTGTCAGTGTTGTGTTTATTGGGAATATGGAGGATAGGGAATCTATAAGAATAGATACTTGCTTGCCAAGGTAGTGGAAGGAAAAGAAAAGAATGGCCTCGTTTTCTCACATTCACTCTCTAAATGCAATGTTAAATGCGCCAAAACCAGAGCCCCCTATCTGCAACCAAGCCCTCAGACCTTTCTGTAGTTTTCCTGACGATTTCATATACTGTGGTTTAGCCCACTGACAGGAAATCACACCACATGTACCACATCACTCCAATTCGCACTATCACCTGCATGTCTCACACCATCCTTCATGTTCAGGCCCCAATAATTCAAGGCATCTTTCACTCCATCCCTCCATCTCGAATTTGGTCTCCCCTTTCTCCTTGTCACCTTCACTTTGAACATTTATCCCATTTAATCAGCCTCTCCTCACTCATCCTTTCTGTATGTCCAATCCATTTCAACACATCCTCTTCAGCATTCTCAACCATACTTTTCTTACTACCAGACTTTTCTCTTACCCTTCATTTCTTATTCAATCAACCCTCCTCACACCACATATTGTTCTTAGGTATTTCATTTCTAACATCTGCTTTCTTTTGTATTTTCTTATACATAACCCACACCTCACAACCATACAATACCATCAACTACTACACCATCAAACATACCCATCTTTACCCTTAAAGACATTGTCCTCTCTTTCCATACACTCCTCAATGCCTCAAGGCTTCAGCCTCCTCGCTTCAGCTTCCATGGCTCTAACCACTGCTATGTCCACACCCAAATATCTAAATTGCTCCAGTCACTCCAGGTTTTCTCTGTTCAAACTCATACTCAAACCAACATGTCTCTTTCCTCTGCTATACTTCATAACATTACTTTTATGCACAGTGACTCTCAACTTTCTCCTCTAGCATGCTCTCCCAAACTTAGACACCAGCTTCTGCAGTTCTCCTCTGTGGCTGCTACTAGAGCAGTGTCATCAGGAAACAGCAACTGACTCACTTCTCAGACTCCCCACCACCACCACCAATAGTCACTGAGACTAGAAGCAGAGTAAGGGAAGAAGAAGCAGGCATTCTTCACCTCAATGCAACCATCTTCAGCTCATTCTTAATCATAGAACTGATTACCTATGTGGTGTTAGGGTACTCTACCAATGTAGTCCTCGACTTATATCATCACACCTTTATGAGTATGCATCTTTTGCTGTGTCAAATGTTCTTAGCATTTTACTTTATTCATTAAATGAATTCTTGCAACACAACCTGTTTTTAACAGGATGAGAGCACAGGCTGCTGTGAGCTACTACATTCAACTGCTTAGAGGATCTGCTTTCTTTCACTTCATTTGTTACATAGATATATTCCATATTCTCTCTCTCTTATAATTATTAGTCTTTGCCAAACGTAAGTAGAAATCATATATTTCAAACTTAGTGCCAATCAGGTCGCTTGATCTAAATTACTTATCCTCATCACAATGGCTCCAGTACCATGCTCACCACACTCACTATGAGATTCAGCTTATGAGAAATATTTTTGCACTCAATATGCACCACAGGGAGTCTACCTCTGCTGTAATTTGTGACGGGCCAGAGAATGAAGGTAATTTCTCTCATAAATGAAGTAAGCATCGGAATTCTAAAATTTGAATGTGACCTGATAAACTGCTATAAATTCTATAAATACATAAACTAATGCAATTATAAAAAATTACACAGTTCATAAATCAAAATTTTGTAGTAATCAGAAACAACGTTGAGTAATATTTCCTAAACCAGTAACAGTGAAAAAAAACTCAAAGTAATGTGAGGATTTGAATTTAGCGCGTTGGCTGGAAGCTCAGTGGCTAGCCGCAGGGTACGAGTCCACGTCTCGAAAGGGAGTGAACGGGCATTTTTGACGCAAGGCGACTGTAAGGGATAATATTCCTCGTTGTTGTGGTCGCGAGGACGGGACTCTGCTGGGTTTGCAGGTATGTCAAGGCTGTCGGTGATGCAGGAAAGGATATAAGTTGTGCTGATAATAAATCAGGGAAGTCTGTTAGTTACGGAAATCGGGTTTGCAGGAGTTTCTGAGGAGCCACGTGTGGAGGAGACTTCAGGCGACCGCGTTGGCTTGGCGGGAAGGCGCTGCGACGAGCCTATCGCATCACCCTCTCAGTTCGACTGGCCTGTGCTATATTCCATATTGACTGTCAACCTCAGTGGGTGTCCGGTGGTACGGAAGGGCTGGAGATTGGTGTATGTCCACGGCGCCAGGTGGTTGCGAGAAAACTACCCATCCTTGGCTGGA
>JAUTYZ010000043.1:121048-132400 GCA_032273725.1 Panulirus interruptus | reverse complement strand
CTCAGAGTTAGCAGTTAGTATTATTTGAATATTTCTGTGCTTCTAGTCCACAGAAAAATGCACATTTTTATAGATTGTAATACTAAGTACCAGCAACAAAAACTGGAGGGGCTGATGATGTGGACTATGTGAAATAGTCCCAGTTTTGATATCTGTATACTGTGCAGTCTCATCTCTGTGAAGGGGTTAAAATGCATGTGTACCTGTATTACATGTTCATGCTTTTTCAGAATGATGTGTTATATGTTTATGAGTTACTTAATTTCGTATCATATGAATACTGTTTTGTTATATAGAACATATATATGTATTTTGCAGTTATTTAGAAGTATCTTCATCCAAAATTTCAAAATTAGTTTTTTGTCATTATACATAGTCTTGTTATAACAGTCGAATATTGCCATTTTGAATATCTAAATTCATTCATAGTACATTTCTTTATTAAAGATTGAGGTAAATAACTAAATCTTTTTATTTTTATTTTTATGGTGTTCAGGGTCTAAAATACTTTTTGATTTTCTATTTTTTTTCAGATTCCTTCATTGTTCGAGAAATCCCTTAAATTATAAATGTTGATTGTATAGTATGTGTGTATTTTCAGTTAGTTAAATTTGTCACATTTGATGTGCTGTGTAAGGATTAAGAAATGTTCTTAAAAGGCTTACCATAATAAATGGTTACGTATTGTTTTGCCACTTTGGTGATGATCCTTAGTAGTTGCATAAATTTGATACTAGTAATACAGCTTATGAATCTGAAGGGAGTTTTGTTGGGGTGTTAGAGTAGGTATATGGTATTTTGAGCTGTTTGTTATAGTTAATTAGACTTGTTATTGGGGAAAAAAAAAAAATTCAGTATAGTATAATCTTAGGGAGAAATCTGTGAAATGACTTTAGTAGAAGAGTAAATGTGTACTGACCTTTTTTATCTGTGGTGTAGTATAGGGTGACTGAAATGAGATTTTTTTTTTTCACATGAAAGTGTAAAGTGGGTGAAAAGGGGGATGAAGCACATTGAATAATTTTTTATTTAATGCTATCTTCAATTATTTGGTATCATAGGATAATGATGAAATGTTTTGCACATAATAAAGTGAAAAGAAATTATATATGATTAGGATGGTTTATTACCATTGTTAAGGTCATATTTCCGTGTTGCAGAATTTGATGGATGGTGATTCATCAACTTGGCCTCATTTACAGTCTTTTTATTGAAAATGGAAGTTAAGCCTTATTGATATGATACAAATTTAACTTTTTTTTTAGAGTTGATTATTATGATTATCAGAAAGAAATTTATCACGTAATTTATATGGTCATGATTAGAAAGATTTTTTATTATAATTAGTCATGATAGTGAGTATTTAAAAGGTACACTTGATTTGGAAATCTTTTCTGTCAAAGAGAGTTGTTAGAAATTTCAAAGCCTCCAAAAAGATGTGAAAGTTCTTTTAGTATGTTTCATTGGTTATGATAAAGATGCATCATGGTCATACTCATCTAGTTTGTTGAGAGAGTAGTTCAGTCATAATTTCAACAGTGTTTAGGATATAAGCTTATGAAGTTGTTTCTACAACTAAACATGTTTGTTGTAGATACTATCTAGCTTAACCTATCCAGATTATTTAGTTACCCCCTTCCATAACTATTAGTGCTACTCATTCAAGAAATAGAGCAAAAAGATGTGTAGAACTTTGTCTATTATACATAAAGGAGATATATGGTGATTAAACGGAGCAGTAGGTGTACACATCACACTGTTGTCCACGTAAAACTGTCGCTTACATTTGATGATTTTCTTGTTGATATCATAACTTTTAGCTTTCTGGTGCCTCACCATCTTGCTTCCCTTCATTTTTTTTCCCCAAAGTGTGTCCTTGACCCACAATCTGATTTTTGTGTACTCGTAGTCAGTTGGATACAGCTGCAAAGTTACAAGGAATGCATTGTTGGGTAGTCTTGCGTCAAGCATTCAAAAGGTTCCCATGGTACTCTTGCCATATCGAAATGTGCACAACCTGCTAGTTAATGTGGATATACATTGTTTTGGTAAAATGTGTTGGAAATTTTATTAGAATTTTAGTGATCATGCTTTAAAAAAAAAAAAAATTACACAGCTTGGTAAACATTTCACATTTACCAGCAAACAATTTGATTGCTGTGCAAATTGTTATCATATAAGCACTTCTTAACTCTAGTCATTTATGAATAACCAATTCTTGGTTCTATACATTTTTTTATACCGATGGCCCCTGTTTATCTTATGCTCCTGCAGCAATGTTTCCAATTTGGGTCCACTGCTTTGGCACTCTCTCAGTGCTGCATTACTTTGGCAAGATTTATCAGCATAGAAATGGATAAAAGAAATAGATAAACATTTATTCTAATGAAATGATCCTGGTTTCAGTTTATTATACATGACAGCTAGAGAATGAATGTTAGCAAATGAGTCCATTTCTTCATTTGTTCTCTGAACCACATTGCGAACATGGGAAATGGTGAATATGAATGAAAAATAATTCTAATAAAAATTGTCACCATTGAGAAGGGGTACATAATGCCATACATGTTGGTAAAGAGATGCACTAACTGACTAGGGTTAGGAACAGCTGTCCTAGAATGATGCTTCACAAATAGTGACTCTTGAGAATTAGAGTACAGACTCTTAGGATGATGCATTAATGGCTCACAGTAGTAATTGATTTGAGAAGAAATCTCATTTTTTATTTACTGTATGAAATGGTCTTTTTCACCAATAGAATATCAAATAAGGTCATCCACCTTCTTTGATTGTACTGTGCTGCTAGACATATGATATCCCACTGTAAGTGAGTAATGGGATTTTTTTTTCTTTTGCAAATAAAACTCGACACATGGAAGCCTTATATATTTTCTCTCCAGAGAATTATACTTATTCTAAAAAGATAGGAGTGAAGTACAGTGTATGTGTCTGACTAGGTCTGTTCACATTACACCTAAGCATCTCAAATCCTGGAACCTTGGCATTGCACAGTTGCCAGATTTCGGAGTTTTCTGTATTTCGTTTATGTATTTTTGGTGATGGAGGCTTTGGGTTACTGGACCTTGCATTTTCAGGAGGGTTAGAGGTGTGCATGGGATAAAATGACATTGATTAATGTGGTATATGGGGGCAATTTGCTGTCAGTGGATTGAACCACAACACAGGTCAAGGTAAATTATGGAATAGTCTGTGGGTTTTGGCTATGGATGGTTATCACTGGTTTCAAAACATTATACATGACAGCTTTAGAGTGGATGTTTGAAAACAAGACAGTTGTTCATTTGCTTTTGATGCTACCCTTTGAAGGAGGGAGAAGCAGTTAGTTATAGAAAAGAGATAGGTATGGTTAGATGAAATGGGAAAAAATGATGCTGCACAGCATGATTTTTTCAACCAAGTTCCATGGAAAGCACTGTGGTATAGTACATTCTCAGTAACATACTGATCGTTGTATAGCTGATGTTTGTCACAAATTTACCAATTGTACCCTAGTCACTTTTTGATCCCGTGAAGTTTGAAATTTTGTAACGAGCTATTAATCTAACGCCTCTATTAATTCAAATTTGACATTGAATATATACTTTTAATGTAACTGTGTGTATAGTATGTATTTAGCTTCATGTAGCTGGTACTTTATCCCAAAGGATTATCCATAAATTTCTTGTCTACAGAAACTGCTAAAGTCAGTTGGTACAGCACAAGAGTACCTTAGTATGTACCACAAAACCTACATTACCGGTGTACCAGTATACCATATTGGTAATAATGCACACTTGTTCTGTTATGTCATGGAGAGCTTATAACAGGTGGAATGAATTATAACAATCTGCTTTCTTTGCCTAATACATAAGTTCATAGAAGTTTTAAATAAACTTACAAGTATAATTATTTATTAAGTTTCTGATCCCATGAAAACTGTGGAGCAGTAAGTGGTTACTTATGAAATGTTGTGAGTGGCATCTGGCCCTGTTAAGTCCAAATGTGAGTAAACATGAGTATTACCTAGATCAGGAGAGGCAGGAAGCAGCTGTTCGATTTTATCACTCTGTGGGCTTTTGCAAATGTGTGTGGAGGATCATTGATACTTGCTTTTGGTCCTAGAGCATCCAGCAAGGGTCTTGGTAAAGGTTTTAGAATTGCTATAACAAGTTTTGTGCAAAGTTTGATGACTTATTTGGTATTTTGCTGACACTTCATTTAAGTAGGATTTTCTTAGATTAGCTTTTCCTGCATCCTGCACATGCTAAGTTTATTTTCTCTTGCTGGGGGTGATGAGATTCTTTTGATTCAAGAACTTCATGAATTGACTCATGCAGATGCTGGATATTGGGAGTTGCCAGGTATAAAGTGTTTTTGTTTTTATGCTACTGAAGACAAAATGTATGCAGGAAATATGCACAAAAATTCAGTCATTGTGAAAGAAAGCCCAGAAAGCAATGAGAATACTGTAGATTATCCTAATAACACAAGTGAGAAGTGGTCAAACATGATCAAAGTCTGCCTCGTCATCATTTACCACCAAATCTCCATAACTTTTGTAATTCATTCAGTAAATGTGTTTCTTTTCTGGTTTTCTAGTCAGGATCCAATACTTTATTGAAAATTTAAATCATAATTTCCAACCCAAAAATTGATAGCATTGAGTTATACGAGGATCATTATAATATGGAAGTCATTTGAAAAGAGGCATGAAAACTGGAAATGCTTGTTACTGGATGTGTATATTTTAGATTTTCTGGAGGGAGAGAAATGGTGGAAGAATGCGTGGAATGGTGTATGGGAGGGAGCCATGTAAGGTCATGGATATGTAGAGACTCTTTTGCCGTGGCCAACCCCTTGATTGGAGTTCCCAGAGGGAACAGACATCTTAATTACATTCAGTACATATTTCAGCTGTTTTCTTTGGAAATGTCAACATCCAGAACTTATATATTGTGTAAAGATTTCAACTTTAATAAAGTAGAATTATTAGATATAAGGGATTACTTACTCAGGAATAGAATTATTACTGTACCATGGTATTTAGATTTATGAAGCTTCATGAAACTGAATGCTTAAGGTAATAAAACAGAGCAAAGCATAGTACTACTGAATATAAATTTTTTCTCTCTCCATATGAAGTCTGAGACGGAGGAAATTAGCAACAAAACTTTAGTAACACATTAAAGTATTTTTATATTTAGATTTATATCATTTATGTACGTCTTCCATTCAAGATGAAATAAGAATTCGCTTGTTAGACAGAACACACTGATGATGATTCCCAAATATTAAAAAGATTCCTATGCTTGAACAGTTTTATGTGATTGTGAAGAAAAAATATGAACTGTTGGCAAGCATACTCATAACTGAATGGGATGTCAACCATGCTGTGAAGGCAATATCCTAGATGGATCCTGCTTGGCATGTGAATGGTAATTCTGGTACTGTAGACTTCACCTTGAGTCTGATAGCTTCTCCACTGAATATGGGTAAATGGCCTCAAGATTTGAATTGTTTCAGCGTAGTTACCATCAGTACATGATAGGTAGATTATCCTACAAAAAAGAGGATCCCTTTTCATATATGAAAATGACCATGCTAGAAATAACCTCATGAGATACTTGGTTCATGATATTAAGAGAAGTGAAATGAATAATGGCTGCCAAAGTTTTTCAAACTGCAAATTTTCCTAACGTTACCAAATATTGATAGATTTGAATGGGGTTGGTAACATGCTTTGTAGATTAATGATATTTAAAAAGATATTTACACTGTAAAAGATGCGGAACATAATCCAAATGATTATTTGACCACCAATGACCTTTACATTACAGGTAAACTTATCGTAAATCATGAAAATGTAATAAAAGTTTAATAACATAAAGGTAATACTACCACTACGAATGGTGCCATACGCAGAATATAACCTTTACTCAGATAATTATGTTGCCTACAGTAACATATATTTGCAGTTATACTTTACAGATCATTATATTGTTATGGGTAGAATAACACACATTAATGACCCAGCAGCACACTGTAGTTGATATTGTTTTTTGCATGTTATGTTCTGGGTTCGAGGTGTAAAATGTGAAACATAGGCCAAGCCTTCAATATGTCAGTTTTTACCTGCTGTATCTTTTCCATATATCCACATTCCTGGGCTGTTTATGTGCATGACCTAAAACACTAGGCTCCACTTAAATGTTAGAGGAACTTATAAATTTGTTACTGTACAAAAATGCCTTCATGGAAAAAAGCACAATGTGTTCACAACATGTCAAGAAAATCACACCATATACTGCCATTCAGCTGGGCATAGGGTGATGACACAGAACCTACGCACAACACTGATTGGCTGAGCTGCTTTTGAGGCTTCCTCATTCTGGACAGTGGCACAACATTTTTCTGCCAGACTTAGAATAAGTGGATGCACAGGGGCCAGATTGACAAGCTATAGAATACTGCTTTTACTATCTGATACAGTATAGCATGAACAGTAAGGACATATAGAAAATGGAAAATTGCAAAAATTGAGAGGTCATCATTATAGTTCACAATACTTCAATTGTTCTCAGCTATATAAGATTTTCAACATAAAAAGAATTAAAAGATAGTCCTTTAGTTAAGATTTACTTTAACATTTACTATTTAGTTAAGATTTACTTTAACATTTACTATTTAGTTTTATGAAGTAGTTCAACTTGCTGAAAATTGTTCCCTCCTGTATTAACTTTCATAAAAGGGGAATGATCTAAATGGTAATTTTCCACCAAAGGCTCAGTCATTTGTTTCTGGTGCTACCTCATAGAGGTGGGAAAAGGCAAGCAAGTTTAAAAAACTTTTAACCATTCTTAGCATACAGTGGTAATGGGAACTTGTTCTTTTAATTCTTTTTTCCAAATCCTAGCTGGTGTGGAATGTAATGTGATGTTGTTTTGAAAACATAAGTAGATCTTCATGGGGGAGTAAGAAAAGTAATTAGTCCTTTAAATATGATGCATTACTGTTATTAACTCTAACAGCAGTGAGATTGTATGTAAAACAACGAACCAACTATGGATACAAAGACAACTTCTCCCCTGGTCCCTGGCAGATTGCCCAGAAGCTGGCAGCAAGATATTCGGGGCTTAAGGACTCGAAGGTGCTACCCCTTACTACCAGTGACTCACGGAAGGTGAGTCACTTCCACAAGAACCTAAAGCAGAACCCTGGGAAGAAGCTGCAGGAGTTGCAGGTGAGACGGGGAGACTAATTGTGGTGGTGCGTGAGTGGGAGAGTTATCCCACATTATAAAGGCTACTTTGTAGAATTTTTTTTTAGTATCTGATTGTAACACAGCTCTGCTTTTACAGAAAACTGGAGGAGCACTGGAGGACGTAGTATTGAAATTACAGGTTTGTTTTAAAATGAAGACATGCAAATCCTAGGTGTTATGGAAGTTTGTTACAGATGAGAGTGTCACTGATGAATGAGAGTAATTAGTGAAGTGATTTCTTTTGTACATAAATAAAAATGTGAGCTACAGAACTTTAAGTGGAATATCATCTAATTATTTAGATTTTTTTGTTTTACTACATATAACGTCTTCAGTTTGTTAATTAGTAACTCATTTTGGTATTATTAAAACTATCTCCTTAGTAATTAGCTAAAAAAAATCACTTCGGGCATGTTAACTTTTAAGAACATAATGATGAGGGCTCAACAACTTGTAAGATTGCTTATTTAAGAGTACTTAGACTGATTGTGCTTGTGCACCAAGAAAATTAATATAAGGAAAAGTGAATGGTGTTAATTTGGCAGTGATTGCTGGGAGTGATGCAGCCCACACTGAAACTGACTAATGAGACATGGGATTGGTAGTATAGGAAGCAGGGGTAATTTATAGGGTTAGTAGGATAGGGTGGGGGTGTGTAAGTGAAAAAGCTGTAGGTTTCAAAAGCAGGTTAAGATGTGGACGGAAGGTTAAGCGTTAAGGTGTGTAGTGGAAATGGACAAAGGGGGTGAAATTAGAGTAGTGATAGGAAGAATCATTCAGAGAATAACAGAGGTGAGTATTGTTTTGGTTATGGGAATGATTACTATTTAACTGGAGGGACATAAGCAAGTACTATAAGGATAATGCCAGGATATGGCAAGTAGGGATCACTCTGGTACAACTACTGAAAGAATGGTAGAAATTTGCTAACATCATGCCTTGTATTCAAGAAATGGCTTTTTAGATATAAGTAAAAAGGTTTGTCAAAGAGAAAGCTTATTTGCTCTTTTTGTTCATGAAAAACTGATGTTAGGCTGCATGGATTATCCATAAGATGCATATATTTATTTTAATTTGCATGGAATAGGTATTTAGGCAATGACCCCACAGGATGCTATACTGTGCTGTTGCTGCAGGGAAGTAGTTGGATTTAGGATTTTCTCAGATAAGCCACCAGTCAGTTAGAAAAATGAATTTCTAAACTACGAATCACATGTCTAAGTTTAAAGATCCAGTTCACGTTTGTGAGATACTATACTGCTGTATTGTTATTTCCCATGGAAGTTTGATTAGAGTTCAGTTTAGAGTATTTTGACTCAATGTTCCAAATTGCTGTTTCTCAGCTTCACTAGTCAGAGGAAAAACAGATCTTCAGATTTGTGTGTTTTAACAAGTTTGTATGCCCTATTAAATTACATTTGTCTTTTGAAGGTCAGGTTCTTTTGAAGTTAAAAGACTACTAAATGATGAACCTCTTATTGCAATTGGCAAGCTACTAAGCTGTCACATGCTTTACTAAACTTTAAAAGGAGACTTTGTTCTCACTTTCACAAGACAAAATGTATGATATATATCGAAGTAGTGGTGTTTATCATCATAGAACTATATATAGATGTGATGGTACGCTTCTGTAAGTAGAAAGAGGTTTAAGGTTGCTATTAAACATTTGTGTTGAAGAGTGTCCTCCACTAAGGAAGTGTCTTACATAGTTGTAGGCTTTCATGAAATAGCTGTGTATGTGGGAAGAGAAATTTTTTAGTGAATAAGAAAACATTGTGTGATGTTGGAATGTAAGTAAACTGAAATAAAAGCCGAGTGAAAGAGTAAAAGAAAGAGGATTGTGTTATTCAAATATTTGTTTAATATTAAACAGATTCTTGTTCAGTTGGTCTCAGTCATCCACAGAAGCACTGCTTGCAGGGGAGTATTAATTTTTCAAAATTAAGTTATTCATGGTCTCCCTTTACTCACAGATAATTCTTTTCTCTTGCTACATACTCACTACGCTCTTTATTTTTTCCTCATATCTCATTTTTTTCTGTCATGCAAACATGTTGATCCTCTTTGATCACTTAATTTACGTGGCCTTCTTTACTATTTACAAATGCTACTTTTGCAACATTTTTATGTTACTAATTTTTTCCTCCAATTCCTTTCATCATTCATTTTGTTCTTCATTATTTTTGATATGTTCTTTTATTGTTTAATGAACTTAGCATGTTAGGGGAACATTTATTTATTTCATTTGTATATTCTTGGTGCAAGCACAAGACAAATGCTTCTGTAGAGTTGTAGCGAAACAAATATGCAAAATTTAAGCTTTTATTGATGGATCTGTTGTATTGTTTGGAAAATTATAGCAACCCAAATATTTGAGTAAGAACTGCCTGTTTAACCTTTGTATGACTGGGAGCAGTTTGTGCAAATTGGAGAGGTGATTATGTTTGTAGCAGTTTTGGTTGGTGACACAGGGTGGGTCAAGATATTTGATAGTAAAGAGTATAAGAAGAGCATGTACAGTAATTGAGTTTCAGAAGGGGATTTGCAACATACTTTGACTTAAAAACTGCAACACCAGGTTTTAGAATTGGTTTATTGGAGGTTTTAGTGGGAATAAGCTTAGCTCTTGTATAGAAGCCATGTAATTTAGGGGGAAGCAGAAGATAATGTTTGTGTGCACTGTAGGAGAGGAGTAAAGGAGAAGGTGTAGAGAAGAGTATCGTATTATTTTAATGATAAAAGTGCAGAATAGAGGAAGTTATCAGCACAAGTTAAGATTTACAGATCAGCATATTCCAATTGTAAGTGTTAGCAAGGATTTAATATCCTGATTTTCATGCATGATCAAAGTAGGAATATAAGTTTGTCATGTTTTATTTTTAATTGTTGCTCTCTTGTCAGAATTATTAAAAGATAATTTTATTACTTCCCAGACAATTTCACTGAGCTCTCTGTCACTCAACTTTGTCCAAATGCTTCAAGATATTGCTCAGGAAGCAAGCTTTGTCGTCACTTATGTTGATATTGAAGAACTATCAGTTACAGGTGAGAAACTAGTTTTCAAGGTTTTAGGAGTCTCTAAATGGATTACTTACTAGAAAAATTAGGAAGATGTGATGGTGCTACACTGCAATACCTGAAAACTATTAATAAATGAACTATTACATGAGAATTTTGAAAGTGTGTGATTAATGTGCACAGATTGAGCGATGAAGCTGAAGGTCTTCCATTTTGTCGTAGGTGAATAAAGCCCTAGTGTCATTAACCTATTTTTCATAAGTACCATTATAGAATCTCCATGTATCAATGAGCCAAAATTAGTTCAATATTCAAGAATCCTTGTTTAGACAAATATTGTATGCATGTTTGTTGGAAGACATTTACAAATATCATTTTGAAAGAGGAAAGTAGGGTTGGGAATATCTTTGTAAAAGTATCAGGTTCTTTGGAAGAATTAATTTAGGTTAATGCTAATTTTTTCATCATTCAGCATCTACTTAGGCCACATGCACTTCTGATTTAATGGGCTTTCCAGTATCTGCCGTGTTGATAGTTATTGTTATTTCCTACTTTGTCTCTTGCTGAGTGCTCCTCCTTTTGCCTTTTCTAATCAACATGGTTTTGATCTTGTATCAGAGTCATGAAATCACTAGTTTTGCTTTGCTTCGACAGGTCAGCACCAGTGTTTAGTTCAGCTGTCAACACTGCCTGTAGCAGTGTGTTATGGTACTGGTGCAGCAGTTAAAGAGGCTCATTCTGCTGCTGCACACAATGCCCTGGAGTACCTGAAGATTATGACCAATAAATAATATGGTGAAGATACCAGCTGCAGAGGAAGGAGCAAAGGAAGTGTTAGGAGGAAGCATGTTATCAGTATACAGACACCTGCTGTTGGGTGTACCCTCACTGATCTGATGACTTGCTGGTAAATCTTTGTAAAAGCAAAAAAAAGAAAAAATTGCAATACTTAGCATTTGCAAACCAAAAAAATGAAAAAATCATTCTTCATGAATGATAAAAAGTTACTCTTCTTTTTGAGTTGTAACAAAAAAAATTAGGAACTCAGACCAGAATCGAGCAAGATTTCTGTG
>JAUTYZ010000042.1:116753-130812 GCA_032273725.1 Panulirus interruptus | reverse complement strand
GGAACCGGTCGACCCCCTACAAAATTTCAGTAAATGTGTACCGAAGAAGAAGTAAAAAAATATTGTAGGGACAGTATTTTGACTATGAATTTTTTAGTTTGTGCTAAAGAGTGATAAACAAAGAAGGAAATTAATTGTAGTCTGAGGCCATATGACGTGCGTCTAATACCACTTCCGGTTTGCTAATAGGTGTGTCCCGACAGGTGACCACGACTTGTTGGAGTCAACTGCTAACACCGACATCGTTCTGGTGGTGATTGTCAGTATCATCATCAGGCTCATAACATTGTACGCTGAGCTGCACGTGTGCACGGCACTGTCACGTATTGTCAGCGAATCAGTAACAGATGGACACGTGTGTTGGCACTGACTCTAGTGAAGGGCGGAGTTACGTTCAGTGACTGTGGGTCTCTCGTGCTATTAAGGTTCGAAGCGAGCTGCGCGCGATCTGTTGACGATTGTATCGAAATTCTAACGCTAAACGTAAAGAACACTCACTTCCTCGTTATTTTATCACAAAACACTGCTATTTCCACGCTTAAATTTAACAATACACCGCCCCAAGCGAAGTCATCACTTTGGTAGCCATGTAAACTGAAAAATGTACATTTATGGAGATCAGGTTGGAACAAAGAAAGAAAGGGTGCTTAGTCCACACGACATTGGAGCTCATTGGCTACAAAGAGAACTTAACAGATTTTATAATGATCCCATCCAGGCACAGTCTAAAGCAAGTGATGTACTTGAGATTCTGAAATCTGCCAAGGATGACAGAGAATGTGAAAACAAACTTGTGCTTAATCTTGGGTATGATAAGTTTGAATTCATTAAAGTACTTAACAAGAACCGTCAGATGGTCTTGTATTGTACACTTTTGGCATCAGCCCAGTCAGACACTGAAAGAGAAGATATTCGGCGGGTAATGTTAGCTGAACCAAATTTGAAGCGTATACTGGCCCTTTTAGAGAATGAGGAAGAAGCTATGGATGTCAATAAAGATGGGGAGGAAATAGGTGGGTCACGCCCAAGGAGGATCAACACAGAGGCTATGGAGGTTGATGATAAATCAGGTCAGGTGCCAGGACACAGGGAATTTATAGATTTAGAGAGCCTTGTCTTCACCACTGGTTCTCACTACAATTCAAACAAGAAGTGTCATCTTCCTGAGGGCTCAACAAGGCAGATGAAGAAGGGGTATGATGAAATCCATGTACCTGCCCTTAAGCCAAAACCTTTTGCTCCAGATGAGAGTCTGGTTCCAATTGCCAACCTGCCTGCTTATGCCCATCCAGCATTTGATGGTTTCAAGAATCTTAACCGCATTCAAAGTAAATTGAACAAAGCTGCCATGGACAGTGATGAAAATTTGCTTCTCTGTGCTCCAACTGGTGCTGGTAAGACAAATGTTGCATTATTAACCATTCTTAGAGAAATTGGCAAAAACACGAACTCAGATGGTACCATTAATGGTGAGGCCTTTAAGATAATTTATGTAGCTCCAATGCGCTCTCTTGTAACGGAAATGACGCAAAATTTTTCTAAAAGACTGGAACCTTATCGACTCAAAGTTGGTGAACTGACAGGAGATCATCAGTTAACCCGAGAGCAGATTATGGAGACACAGGTAATTGTATGTACTCCTGAGAAATGGGATGTCATTACCAGACGGGGTGGAGAGAGATCGTACACACAACTTGTGAGACTCATTATATTTGATGAAATCCATCTTCTCCACGATGAACGTGGACCAGTTCTAGAAGCCCTTGTAGCTCGAACTCTGCGTAATGCTGAAACTACTGGGGATGCTGTGAGGTTGGTAGGATTATCTGCTACATTGCCAAACTATGAAGATGTTGCTGCATTTCTAAGAGTCAACCTCAAAACCGGACTCTTCTTCTTTGATAACAGTTTCAGGCCTGTACCTTTAGCCCAGCAGTATATTGGGATTACAGAAAAGAAAGCTATTAAAAGGTATCAGGTTATGAATGACATTTTATATGAGAAAGTAATGGAGCATGCAGGTAAAAATCAAATCTTGATATTTGTTCATTCTCGCAAAGAGACTGCTAAGACAGCAAAAGCCATCCTTGATATGTGTTTAGAAAAAGATACCCTTGGTAACTTTCTGCGAGAAGGTTCTGCCTCAACAGAAGTATTACGAACTGAGGCAGATCAAGTTAAAAACAATGACCTCAAGGGACTTCTTCCTTATGGTTTTGCTATCCATCATGCGGGAATGAATAGGATTGATCGAAATTTAGTTGAGGATTTGTTTGCTGATCGTCATATTCAGGTTTTAGTGTCAACAGCCACACTGGCTTGGGGTGTCAATCTTCCTGCCCACACTGTTGTAATTAAAGGAACTCAAGTATATGATGCAAGCAAAGGTCGCTGGGTAGAACTTGGAGCTCTGGATGTCCTTCAGATGTTGGGACGTGCTGGCAGACCACAGTATGATACAAAGGGAGAAGGTATTCTCATAACAAACCACTCTGAACTTCAGTACTACCTCTCCCTTATGAATCAGCAATTGCCTATTGAGTCACAACTAATATCTAAGCTACCTGATCTTCTGAATGCTGAAATTGTCCTTGGATCCGTCCAAAGTGTGCGTGAAGCTGTGAACTGGTTGGGCTATACGTACCTGTATGTGCGCATGATAAGAGCTGGTCAGCTGTATGCTGTTCAGTCTGACACTGCAGATAAATACTTGACACAGCATAGAGCAAATCTCATACATTCTGCTGCCTTAAAGCTGGAGAAGAGTAACCTGATCAAATATGATAAAAAGTCCGGAAATTTCCAGGTTACAGAATTAGGTCGTATTGCTAGTTATTTCTATGTCACCTGTGAAACTATGAACATCTACAATCAACAGCTGAAGCCAACTCTAAGTGAGATTGAACTTTTTCGAGTGTTCTCACAGAGTTCAGAGTTTAAGAATATCATGGTAAGGGAGGAAGAAAAATTAGAATTAAAGAAGCTCATGGAACGTGTTCCTATTCCAATCAAAGAGAGTGTAGAAGAACCTAGTGCAAAGGTAAATATTCTTTTGCAGGCATTCATCTCACAACTGAAGTTAGATGGCTTTGCTCTCATGTCAGATATGGTGTATGTTACCCAAAGTGCTGGGCGACTTATGAGAGCAATGTCTGAGATTGTTCTTCACCGAGGGTGGGCACAACTGGCTGACAAAACACTGAACTTGTGCAAAATGGTTGACAAACGAATGTGGCAGTCAATGTCTCCCCTAAGACAATTTAGAAAGATCCCTGAAGAAGCTGTTCGTAAGCTTGAGAAGAAAAGTGTTCCTTGGGAGCGTCTTTATGACTTAGGTCCCAATGAAATTGGTGAGTTGATTCGTATGCCCAAGGGTGGAAAGATGATACACAAGTATATCCACCAGCTGCCCAAACTTGACCTGGAAACTCACATTCAACCTATTACACGCCAAATGCTTAAAGTAGAACTTACCATCACTCCAGATTTTAAGTGGGATGAGAAAGTTCATGGTCGTTCTGAAGCTTTTTGGATCATGGTTGAAGATGTTGATGCTGAAAACATTCTTCATCATGAATATTTTTTACTGAAGCAGAAATTCGCAGAGGATGAGCATGTAATCAAGTTTTTCGTTCCAGTATTTGAACCTTTGCATCCACATTATTTCATCCGCATCACATCGGATAAGTGGCTTGCAGCAGAGACTCAGTTACCAGTTTCATTCCGTCATCTGATACTCCCAGAAAAATATCCACCCCCTACTGAACTTCTTGATTTGCAGCCTTTGCCTATTACGGCTTTGAGAAATCCACAGTATGAATCACTATACAAGACACTCAACAAGTACCAGCAATTTAATCCTATCCAGACTCAGGTTTTTAATGCCACTTATAATTCAGATGACAGTGTATTCATTGCTGCACCAACTGGTTCAGGTAAAACACTCTGTGCAGAATTTGCTATTTTGCGTACTTTCAGTCAGGATGAATCTGCAAGGTGTGTGTATGTAGCATCTAAAGATGAAATTGTAGAAAGTATGTATGAACACTGGCTGGGAAAATTTAGCAAGCTGGAAAAGAGAGTTGTGCTTTTAACTGGTGAGACTGGAGCAGACTTAAAACTCTTAAATAAAGCAAACATTGTCATTAGTACAGCAGAGAAATGGGATGTCCTATCACGTCGTTGGAAGCAGAGGAAGAATGTGCAGAATATCAATTTGTTCATAGTTGATGAGCTGCAGCTAATGGGTGGATCAGATGGACCTACACTAGAGGTAGTATGTTCTCGCATCCGTTACATTGCATCTAAGATCAGCAGGCACATTCGTATTGTCGCTCTGAGCTCTTCTTTGGCAAATGCTCGTGATGTTGCTCAGTGGCTTGGTTGCTCCTCTAACTATACATTCAATTTCCATCCAAATGTTCGACCCTTGCCATTAGAGCTACACATTCAGGGTTTCAATAATCCCCATAATGCTTCAAGGATTTATGCTATGGCAAAACCTGCATACCTTGCAGTTCTAAAGCACAGTCCACATAAGCCAGCTATGGTGTTTGTACCATCTCGTAAACAAAGTATGATTACAGCCAGTGATCTCCTCACTTTTGCTGCTGCTGATAAAGAACCACAAAGGTTCCTTCTGGTTAATCCAGAGGAAATGGCAGAGTTCCTTCCTCAAATCAGTGATGAGATGTTGAGAGAACTGGTTAGCCAGGGTGTTGGTTACCTGCATGAGGGTTTAAGTATTCGTGACCGACGTCTGGTTGAAAGATTATTTGAGGCAGAAGCAATTCAGGTGATAGTTGTGAGTCGTGCATTGTGTTGGGCTGTGACAGCACCAGCACATTTGGTTGTAATCACTGATACACAGAGCTACAATGGTCGTCTTCACAACTATGAAGACTACCCAATTACAGACACTTTACAAATGGTAGGTCGTGCAAATCGACCAAATGAAGATGATGAAGCAAAGTGTGTTCTTATGTGCCATTCTTCCAAGAAGGACTATTTCAAAAAGTTTCTCTATGAACCATTACCCATTGAGAGCCATCTCGACCATGCTCTACATGACCACTTCAATGCTGAAATAGTTACTCGTACCATTGAAAACAAACAGGAAGCTGTTGACTACATAACATGGACCTTCCTTTACCGTCGTATGACTCAAAATCCCAACTACTATGGTCTTCAGGGAGTTTCACATCGTCATTTATCTGATCACTTGTCAGATTTGGTGGAAAACACATTACATGATCTTGAGGAGTCTCGCTGCATTACTATTGAAGATGACATGGACACAGCTCCTCTTAATTTAGGTATCATTGCTTCATATTATTACATCAACTATACTACAATAGAGTTGTTTAATAAGTCACTTAATAGCAAGACAAAGATTCGTGGATTACTCGAGATCATTTCTAGTGCTGCTGAGTATGAAAATGTTCCTATTCGTCATGGTGAAGAAGAAACACTGAAGCGTCTTGTACAAAAGGTGCCAAACAAACCTGAGGGAAAAGTAACAGATCCACACACAAAGACTAATCTTCTTTTACAAGCCCATCTTTCACGTCTTACTCTTAGTGCTGAATTGCAACAAGATACTGAACTTGTCCTTGGTCGTGCTTTGCGACTCATTCAGGCTTGTGTAGATGTACTATCCTCTAATGGGTGGCTTGCTCCTGCCTTATCTGCTATGACCCTGGCACAAATGGTAACTCAAGCCATGTGGTCTAAGGATTCTTATTTGAAGCAGCTGCCTCATTTTACAAGTGAGATGATAGAGCGTTGTGAAGCCAAGGATGTTACATCTGTGTTTGACATTTTAGAACTTGAGGACGATGATCGCAACCGTCTCCTTCAACTTTCTGATGCTGAGATGACAGATGTAGCCCGTTTCTGTAACCGCTATCCAAGTATTAATTTAGATTATGAAGTAGTAGATGCAGAGGCCATCACCAGTGGGTCAATGGTGAATGTAGAGGTGGTACTTGAGCGTGAGGACGAGCCTGGTCCTGTCATTGCTCCTCTTTTCCCACACAAGCGAGAAGAAGGTTGGTGGGTCATTATTGGGGATCCAAAACCAAATTCCCTTATCTCTATCAAACGTCTTACCCTTCAGCAGAAAGCTAAGGTTAAGTTAGACTTTGTGGCACCTAGTGAAGGTTCTTATGAATACAGGCTCTATTTCATGAGTGATGCTTACATGGGTTGTGACCAGGAATACAAGGTGCCCCTAAGAGTAAGAGAAGCAGAATCTGAATCAGAGTCAGAGAGTGATTAAAGATGTAACTGAGATTTTGCTTAATCAGTTAAGGTCCATTTTATATTTTTGTAAATATTAAAGTACAAGAGGATCATGGCTATGCTATGTTTCTTCACATAAGGTAGTATAAATGTGGTAGGTAGATTTTGTGAATTTTGATATGCTAAATACAAATATTTCAAGTTTTTGTGCAGTAAACTGTGAATAGACATTGAAAAAGAAATGCTCCTCAGCACATAAGTTTTAGATGTCATCCTTTAACACATTTTTCAATAGCTGTATGTATTACTGTATGTGACTTAATTGAATTTTTTTTTGAAAAGTAAAAGTCAAGAGATGGGTATGGTTTAAATTTTCTCCCAATTCTTTAATTTTCAAATGAGTTAATGACCATGCTGCAAATGTAGTTACTTTAAGAAACTGTGCTTAATTCTTTAAGAAAATTTTTTTGTCACATGATTCATTACATTTGCAAACTATGTTGTTTATCTTGAAACTTTTTAAAACAACACAGTGAAATGTAATCATGTTATAATAAATGTACAAATATGTACGTGTAGACAAAGATAATTATACACTTCTTTCTTAAACCTGTTAACTATTTACGGTAGAAAAATAAAGTTGACCCCTACGATAGATTATTCCCACACAATCGAGGGCGGAGTCTTGCTGCTGCTCCTTACCATTACCCATCTCAAAGTTTCACGCCTGATCAGCGAATCCCTCTTGACAACTCAATCCTGAAGGTCGCTCCAAATTATTTCCTTTCCTTATCAAACCGTATGAGACAGTTTAGAACCCCAAGACAGCCAATCCCACAACAGTATCAACTCGGACTTCCTATTATCTAAACACTGTTCCATCCTCATACAGACAAACGTGCTTTTTTTTTTCATCACGTCATCTCTTAATGCAACTTCTCCCAGCAGAACAATACTTCAAATAATAGACGTCTGTGCATCAAGCTTTTCATATCCCACACCATGCAAAGGCAACCTCATCATCTTGTACAGATGTCATGATATGTCCAGCATCACTGGGTCACTTTACCCGGGTATAAGCAAGTTATCTTTGCAACTTTGTAAGAGAGAGAAGCCTGAAAAAGACTTGCCTCCCCTTTCTCAGCTTATTTTACTTTTTTTTTTTTTGGGGGGAGGCTTCATAATTCACAGTCCCCGGTACATAAAAGGTAAGCTGTGTTTACAACATGTATAGTCAAATTCAAAACAAATCTAAAGGAAGACCTTTAAAATTCGTCCCCCATATGCCTGAGGTTGGAAGGGTCAAACCCAAACATGACGAAGCTGTATATTACACTTACCTCCTTCTTCATGTTCCGGATTAGTTTCTCTTTAAACTCCTCTTCTGAAACAAAAAAATGGCCACGTAAGTAAAGTGAAATGTTACTAGAGGAGATATTCATTGCATCTAATTTGGGTTACAGATTCTTACAGAATAACATCCTTTTTAAAATATGGTTAGGTACTTACCATCTATGATGATAGACATCTTGGTGAATTCTATGGATCGCCCACTAACTCTAAAAGATCGTATATTATTTCAGGCAAAAAATATAACTACAGACTGTGTTAACAGTGGTCAGGTGCACTGGCACAGCACAGCTGTCTCTGTCCTAGGGAACTCTCATCACAACTGGTGCGCTTATTGCCGTATTTCACGACTGCTCCAGCGGGAAGAGGCTCGCGAACTAGCCCATCCCGCAGCTGATCACAAAACGAGTTTACGCGGGGAGGGAAGTACGCTGCTATCGATTGTATAGACTCCATAACCGAGACAATATAAGGATTTGGATCGTGCATAATCCAGCCGTATATGAACCTAAAAGAAATCGGAGTAGTTTTATAGTGTCGGATGCCTCGGTCCTATGGAGAATCTCTGTTACATATTGTTGTAAACAAACCAAACCATTACAATGACCGGGGGTAAGGTTGATTTCGCCCTGATTAAAGAGACTACACGAATAGAACTCGTGAAATTACTGGATAGCCTTCCTGGCAAAAAGGTACGAGGGAAGACAATGTGTCTCAGGTACTTCGTCATATGTATGATTTCCTTCTAATTTCTTATGTATATGTTACTGGTTGGGTGTTCATACTTGGGGAGATTTGATGCGAAAGTATTTCTCTAAAAAGGTTTAGCCTTTCCCCGAATCATCAGGATAGGCCATGAACTTAACAACTAAAAGTTTAAGTGGGTTTTATTAGCGTGAAAGAAGGTAAAAATTTATCGTGTGGCTTACCTCGTGCATACTGCTGATACCATTAATGCAGTTGTAAAGTTCCAATTTAGTGGCACCACATATACAACTTTTAGATATGAAAGAAAATGCATATCAGTGGGCTTTATACTTGATAGAAGTCATTTAGTCTGGAGGAGGAGGATTTGGAGTGTGATTTATATCTTTCGAATCATAAATATTGGAGGGGAAACGGCTCTGATGATCAAGGTAAAGTTGGGGCAAGAGAACCAGTGAGAACCTCAACTAGCTACACCATACTTTTCAGAATTGTGGTCGAAATATCAGGTTTATTATCCTAGCTCAAAAGATAAAGCTCCAAATTATGCTCCCCAACTTTAAACCACTTCTACTAGGTATAGGGATCCAACTGAAGTGTGTTTCTTCCAAATCCATAAGACTTGCATGTTATCATAGGTTAAAATTAATGCTCCATTATCATATTCCTCATGTCTAAACCACAACTGCCACTCTTATTTTATTCCTTAAATGCTACTCTACTGATGCACAACAAAATCGCATAATATCTAAAGCCAATACAGTATGATGTGAAAGTATGTAAAACATATATAGTATGTAAAGAAATAAAATCTAATAAAAGCCTCAAGAACTTGAAGTGATGTTTGTTATGCTGTTCTTTATAGTTTTTTTTTCTTATTATTACCCACTGGGCATTATCACATAATAAACTTTTGAAATAAGGGTAATAAATATTCTGATTTGTTGTTAAAGACAAAATTTCCTTGGAAATACTTTGATTAACTTACAGTGTTTATTTTCTTTGTAAAGATCTTATGAACCTGATCTTATGAACTCTATTGGAAATGAGCCTTTGAGCTTAATGGGCAACTCATAGAATGAAGACCATTTTCTTAATTAACTTTTTGTTGTAGAACATCATTTATCACACTACAGTTCTGGTAGACGTACACACCATTAGCTTTGTTTTAATGACTTTCTACATTGGTGCTGTTATGTTTCAATTTAGGTCTAGCATCATGTGTGAATAGTGTGTATTATATGGTCTTTAAACTTAAGAATATAAAATGAATGAATAGGTTATCCATTCTGCCGTGCTACACTTTGGAAGATGTAATTTATTATAACATGATATTTACTGTGTAGAGGTATCAACACTTAATTTTCTGCATGTTTGCATACTACACTGATGGATTCGGTTCTTTATAAATCATTGCTTATTAAAAGAAAACTCATTTGACAAGGAGGCAGTTAACATATTAACCTGTATTGTATGACAGTAATCATACATATTGGTGAGTGAAGAGTAGGCAGTTATTGCCAGATTTCAAACATTTCTTCATTTGTCAGATGAGACTGGACAGTTTTTGAATTGATTTCTGAAGAACCAGGGAAAATTTGTCTCCTTTTTGTGTGACCATTAAGTGGTTGCTCAGTGGACAGCATCAAGCAGAGGTGGTCTTAGATTATGATAGTTTGCAATTTAGAGCTGATAAGAAACAAGCAAGGCCATAGGGCACAGCTTCACTCTCCACAGTAAGGTAGGACTCCTCATCTTTTACTTGATATGCTATGATAGCTTTTTGCTCTGTTACAGAGCTTTATGTCCTAGGTTAAGTTAGGTTAGGTTTTATATTTTTTATACTTATTTTATATTTTTTATGAGTTTATGCAAAATGTTCCCTTCTGCTTCATTTTCCTGCCCACATTGTGGGAGTATCACTTTCTTGTTCACTGGATGATGTTATACATCGTCTTCTCATTAGTTTTGCATTAGTAACTGTCACATTCTTGTACATGTGATTTTTGTCCTCTTTCAAAACATAATAATGTGGCAGAACGTAAGTAAAATATTACCACAAATAATGTAGCACTTTGCATCGTTGTTTCATAGGATGTGTGTGTGTTTCAAAATTTTTTTTGACTGCACTATATGTTACCCTTTTATAAGAATTTTTCTGTTACAGGCTATTGTGTGGGATGAAAAGCTTGCAGGACCTTTCGGTAATGTTGCTGATTATGCTTTCCTGCGAACTCATGATGTTTGCAAGATGTTTTATATAGCATCTGGTAAACTTCCAACAAGCAGTGTTGCACATATTATCTTCCTTTCCCGACCACACACAAAAATGATGGACCAGATCAACCACCAGTTAAGAATGTAAGCAGAAAATCGTTTTGTATATAGTAATGTTTACTTATTCCCTGTTTGATTTCACTTTCATATGTATATAAAAAGTCTGCATGATAGTTTACTCTTTGCTTTATGCATAACACTTCCACTTCTCATTTTATTTTGCAGTTAAAGCTATATCCTATCTCTGTCTCTCTATATCTGTTTCCTGTATATTTTTGTATTGAATATTGTTAATTATGGAAAATTATAGGCCTAACTATTGCCAAGCAAAATTACATTAGATAAAATAGTTCTTTGTGGGAATTTTTAGTTTTGTTCTAAGGAATACAGACTGGAGATCTATGTATATGTAATAGTAGCTGCCAGTAGTGCTGTTGTCTAGTTGACTGATCTTTTGTGCTTGCATCCTTTAAACATTTCACTGTGACAATCCTAATATGCACTGTATGCTAGTTGTGCAGGAATTTCTCATATATTCTAAAAAGAAATATATCTTTAATTTTGTTATTACAGTTAACTAGAACATAACTTTTTAGATGAAATAATATGCAGATCAACCACGTGAAACATTGTTTCCTTGTGCTATGCACCCTTTAACCCATTCAGCTCTGTCTGTTGTCAGGCATGTGAAGTATGCTATGAATATTATTAGGCAAATGCAGTTAGATGTTTGGTGTTTTTGAGAGTGTTTTTGTAGAAAATTACAGTTACTTATGGTTTATATCATTAATGTCTGTTAGTTTGTAAGAGTTTCACATCTTCACAAATTACAGGACAGTATTGCAAAATGAGAGTTTACAGATCTCATACAGGTCTCTGACCTCACCACATAGACTAATCATTGTATGGAAAAAACAATTATGCTGTAGCAGCTGGTAACAATGCGTGGGATGCCACCAAAAGCATTAACTGCTGTACAAGTATGTTTCATCTTGATGTAGAGATTGACAGTTCAAGAATTTTATTCATATATGCCCAACCACAGTGACTACAAAATGAAATGCCATGAGGCATTTATAACAGCCACAGTGCGTAGGTAAAAACCAGTAAAATGAGCTTTGTATCTTTTCACTGTTTGCTCTTTAAAAATGTTAGGTTATTGAGGACTTCTAACAAAAGAGTGTTCTCTCACTTCAGGGAAGATATTCAAGGAAGCCCAAAGAAGGATTATCATTTATGGCTAGTTCCCAGGATGTCTCTGCTTTGTGAACGACGCCTGCAAGAACATGGAGTGCATGGAACATTTACATCTATTAAGGAGTTGCCACTGCTTCTGTTTCGATTAGAGTGTGACCTAGCATCCATGGAACTGCCACTCTGCTATCGGGTTAGTTGTTTTTACTTTGGAAAGATATGTCTTTGCACTGCCGTCACTTTTTTTATGCCTGTTTGCCTGTCTCTCCATAGTAAGGTAGTATCAGGAACACATGAACAATGGCCTCATTAGCATGCATCTGATCTCAAGCTGTGATGTATAATGTACTGAAACCAGCACCTACCATCCACAGCCAAGCCCCACATAGTACTTCCTGATTTCCCTTGACCACTTCATGTACCCTGGCCCCAGCTTATTGATAGTACATTGCCCCGATATACCACATTGATCAAATCATTCTGTTCCAAGCATGTCTTTCATCCACATGAATGTTAAATTCCCAATATCTCAGAGCTTTCTACACTCCAACCTTCCATATCCTTCTCAGTCTTTCCCTCCTCCATGCACCGTCCACTTCTGACGTGGATCCTCTTTGTCAGTCTTTCTTTGCTTATCCTCTTCATATAATTGAACCATTTAAGCACGCTCTAGTTAGCTCTCTCATTCAGACTCTGCTCACTACCACACATCTCTTACAGAGTCATTCCTCACACAAACAAGCTACCACTCACCACATACCATCTTGAGGCATTTCATTTCCAACACAGTTACCTTCTTCCTTTCCTTTATACTTGTGGCCCAAGATTTGCATCCATACAGCATTGTGGGATTACTATACCTTCAAACATGCCTATCTTTGCCATAAGAGACACTGACCTTTCCTTCCACATGCTCCTTAATGTACCGAGGACCTTAGCCCCCTCTTCCACCCAATGGCTCACTTAAGCTCCCATGTTTCCATTCACTGTCACGTCCACTCCCAGGTACCCAAAGCACTCCACTCCTTTGAGGTTCCCATTCAAACTCACACTCATACCATCCTCTTTCACTCCCCAGCTGCATCTCATAACATTACTTTTGTTCACACTTAATCTCAACTTTCTCCTTTCACACACTCTCCCCAAATCTGCCACCAGCTTCTGGAGTTTCTATCTGGAGTCTGCCATCAGGGCCACGCCATCTGCGAACGCCATGAAATTCACCTCCTATACCCTCCCATCCAATGCAATACAACAGGCCTGTCCCTCGCTTTATGTCCCTTTCAGCTACCTCCCTAGTCCACAAGCAGACTAAACAACTATGGTGGCATCACACATCCTTGGTGCAGACCCACTTTCACCGGGAACCACTCACCCTCCTCCCTTCATACTCGCACACATACCTTACTCCCCCGGTAAAAACTCCAAACTGCATTTAGAAACTCTGCATCTAAATATACATTAGTATACATATGTGTATATATTAACACACAACGTAGCATTAGAATAAATTATAAGAATAAACCTTGACTGTACACACAATAAACACAACATCAGAGTGTAGCCAAGGAACACGATACACTTACGGTAGGGTAAGGTGTAGTGCAATTGCTCTACCACGCCATGAAAGACTCGTGTTCTCGACCAGGCTTTCATATTAACAATATTTTACTAAATTATACCACGCGGGAGCAGTTCCCGAATATTTAGGGCCATCAGGTGAAAATTAACGGGTGCTTTTTTTTGGGGTGCAGAGTGGTATTTTGACGACGTAATTCTTGGCTCATTCTGAAGAAAAAATGGAGACGAAAAAATCTCGGAGGTTTTGGTTTCCGAAAAGGTCCTCCACTTGGTCCCCTGACGTTCCCGATGATGTTATGGCACCCTCCCTTAGAGAGGGAGACATTGTCTCCTCCCGTATATGACATAATGTCCCCTCCTACGGGGTAGGAGATGATGTCTTCCTCCCATATGGCAGAACAATGTCTCCTGCTACAGGATAGGAAAAGACGTCTCCTACCACACAGCTGGAAATGATGCCACTCAGGATACATGATGTCTCCTGTAAGACATATATGATGTCTCCTCCCACAACAGATGATGTCTCCTCCCATAGGGTAGGGAATCGCGTCTCCTCTAGTAGGACAGGGTAATGTCTCCTCCCCCAGGATTGATGACGTCTCCTCACAGAGGATGGGCTGCACTGCCATCCCTAGAATGGAGATAGTGTGCCTCTCTCGCTCTCTCTCTCGCTCTCTCTCTCTCTCTCTCTCTCTCTCTCTGTAGGGGT
>JAUTYZ010000042.1:80968-91985 GCA_032273725.1 Panulirus interruptus | reverse complement strand
ATCAAAAAATGGTTACATTCAATTTAACAGACTTTCGGCATTAACGGACACCCCCATCCCCCCATTAGTCCGTTAAATTGAGGGATTACTGTATATAGATAGATAGATTTTGAGCTCTGAGAGGAGTGTTAGTGAATTACATGCTCTGTCCAGACAAGAGTTTTCTCTTTGATGGCAGTCTCTTTGGGTTAAGATAAACCAAAACCTTCTATTTTTTGGCTAAGACTAGATTGTTTGTCCTACACGTATATAGATATATGGATGATGGTCTATGGGTGCATATTCTCTCCTTTTTGATGTCTTTCTTCCCTGGTTTGTACATTATCAGACTTGTCTTCTCCATATTTTATCACCATTTCTTTATATCCCATTATTCCAATTTACGGTTTCATTCTGTCTTTAACTTTTCTCTTAACCTTTCATATTCTATTCCAGTGTTTTTTTTTTCCAGTTAGCACTTGGTCGTTTCTATTCCATTTTGTTTTCCTAGGTAGCGCTTGATCGTTCTATTCCAGTGCTTTCTGTTTGTAGCACTTGGTCGTTTCCAGGCATTTCTCTTTCCCCAACGTTTTAATTTCTTCCGTTACTTTATCAGTTTATTTTAAGGTAAGAATGCAATATACCTTCTGCAATTCAGGCCTCCATATTTTTCGTTCCACTTCCACATTTCTTGGGTGCCCAAGTATCTGTTCCAGTCCCCCATGACCCCTTCCTCCAGCTTCTACAATTGAAACTAAGTCAGGGGATAAAAACACTTTAATAATTTTGTTAGGTATATCTTCAATAATTTTTTCTATTATCATTAATTTCAGTGAATTAAAGTAAGCTTGTCTAAGAAAAAGACTTTAACCTACGAGGGATCAATATATTTCTAACTTGTTTTGGGTTCGTTATCCTAGTGGAGTCGCCATTTTCCTTGGAGTCAATCGTTTAAGTGTGAGCTCAAGAAGGTGACCTTTAAATCTCTTTACAGGTAATATGGCACACTTTTTCTTAGGTAACAATAAGTCTGAGAGAACACAGTTCCATTCAGACATTTGTAACAAGTCATCATAAGAATTGGCGAGGAAATACTGAAGGAAAATCTCGGTTTGATGGATCAGTTTGCCATTGTTGGCTGCTGTGAGAACACAAGTTTCTGTAGTGTGTTTGATCGTTGTGATTTAAATGGTAGAATGAATTAGGTGAAAGTTAAAGGAATTTAGGGTTTCCCCATCCATTGTCCGGAAGTGTACCCCAGGCATGTGATGGAACACAAATATATTTGACCAAGAATTCTGTGATTGTCACCGGCGCCTTGGGAGAGTTTTATATCCAGAAGCTGGTAATGATTTACTCTTCCTGGCTAGAACCGAATAAATGCCGGTGAACGAACAGACATATCAGATTTACATTTCTTTCAATCATTTTTTATTTTCATGCTGAATTAACAGGCCAGACACATTTGTTGGTGAGTAGTGTAGGGAACTTACAATAATTATTTACACTTTCTCCGTGTCAGCTTATTAATCAGTTTCGGGTAAAATGACCGTTTTGGACGTCCACTTAAAGAACCAGGGTACTGGTTGGGGGAAGTCAGAAAAAGTAATGATTTGCAATAGAAATGAAGGTGAGAAGCATTCACAAGACATCCAAAACAGTGTCAACCAGACCAAACAAATCTAAAGATTGGTGGATGTCCGAAACGGTAATAATAATACCCAATTTTTCCTTATTGGAAAAAGAAAAGTCCACAACTTTGTAATGCTAGAAATTAGAAAGTTGTCTGTCTGGGAAATATGACTTACATTTTGCAAGTGCACTACCTCTACCCCAATTCTGCAGTTGCACGCGAACACCACACATTGGGGAGGGCCTTGGAAATCAGGGAAAATGTGGGATTAGATTATGGATGTAATGAGTTAGTAATGTGTCAGTTTAGCTCCGCTTTGTTGTTAGCTTTGGGAAGTGGTTTTTTGTGGTGGAGTTCAAGAATACAGATGTGCATTTTCTGTATGATAGAATTTAATGAAATTGGTACCAATGCATTTCTTTAAACTGTGTGGAGTTGATATAGAGTGTGGGATTTTAGGTGTAGCACCTCCATCTGTTTTAAGTTTTTTTTAAATTGGGCAGGGCTGTGAAGTAGAGGGAAATTATGGGGTAAAATACTCAAAATGAACAGTTGAGAATTTTAGATAAAGCATTCAAAACTTTCATTTCATTGTAGCAAATAGTAAATAAACAGTAAAGACACCTGTGGCATCCTGCAGATGGCTGAAGATGGTTTGAAAAGTGGTAATATTTCTGTAAAATTGAAAGGTGGTAAAAATGGTTTGGAGGCTGTATTCCCTTTTTTTTAATTCATATATTTATCTTTATTTTTTATATATCTTATTGATTGTCTTGAAATTTCATTTGAGTACCATACCAGAAGAGTTTAGAAAATTTGTGCCAAGTTTCGTGTGAAACTGACACTGGTCATACCATTTAAACATGGCATTTTTTGTGTGAGTAATTTATACGAATGAAAATATTGTGGTGTTAAATTTATTATTATTTTAGTCAATTCAGTTTTTGTTTTACAAATACATAGTTAAAAAGATAAATGTACTTAGCATTTTGTAACATGCATCAATCATACTATAATTCCGTAGACTAGATTAGTAGCATGGTTATTTGGACTACTTTTGTAACTGGTGTAAAATATTTTTGTGTAAGAAAATCTGCTTCTTTTGAAAGATGTCATCATTAGATAAATTTACAATTAATACATGTAGTATAAGAAAATATGCTTTTCCTTTTGTAAAATATCTTTATTAGATAAACTCACAATTATTGCATTTAGTATAAGAAAAGCTGCTTGTACTTTTGAAATCTCATTATTAGATAATGTCAATTATTACAATAGTCTCTTTATGTCAATAATTTATTTGTAGTTTGTTCTAAATTAAGTTAAGGTTTGGCTGATAGCTATTACAGTTATGTCCAATAGACAAAAAAAATTTACAGATGCCCCTTCACTGATTAACTTGTATATTTTTTTATCAGGGAAGATCAAAAGGAAATGATTTGACCCATTATGAAGTTTGTTCAAAATGACTGTTACGTCCATCTCATTAGAGTAGTACCACTTTTTCTCTCCTTTGACAAATACAAGTCGGTGGTGAATTGTTTACCATTCCCATTTAGTCTTGTGCAGCCAGATGACTTTGCCTGTTGGACATAGCTTTGACTTTTAGATGGATCCTGTATAGGTCACATTTCTTTATAACAAATAGATATATCAGCATTGATGTCTGTTTCCTATCAGTTAATAAGTAACCTTATGTAAACATATCATACCACTACTTGGTAACACGAATGGAAATTGCCCTTTTTAAGGAGTTGCATTTAATAGTGGCAACATTAATTACATTGTTTTGGAAATTTATGCATGTCAGTAACAATAACATGTTTATTATCCTTATATTTTTCCCCAACAGACTATCACATTAAGAAAATGGAGTCGCAGACTGGTGTACAAATGCCAGGGTCTCCACTTTTGAGTGAGATGATCAGGGAGGAAATCCTGGATGGAGAGATACCAACAGAGCCATCAGTAGAATGCCCAGAATTAAGTTTGAATAGTGACAAGACCTCTATGGTACACACCAGTTGTTGTTTTGTTTTCTTTATTTCAATAAGTAATTTGCAAAAGGTATTTGAGATAGATATTCAGTAAGAATAGCAGTAAGAAAGGTGAAATTAAACTGATACAGGAGTAGAAGAATTTAAGAAGTCATTGAAAGTAAAGAAATTTTTTTTGTGTGCAATTAGTTTGCAGGTAGGAGGACTTATTCTTTATCTTAACTTTATTAACTCTCTTTGACTATTTTGTTTTCAGAGTCACTCCTGAAAAATGTCAGTTGGCCATGAAAAGATAAAATCATTACTATGACCTTTTTTATTATAGGGTTTCCACACATCCTTAAAAAATGCTTAAATGTTCTATGTAGATTTAAAGCCTTAAAAAGGTACAGTTTTGAGATATATAAGGCCTTATGTTTGTTGTCAAATTTACCGAAGAAATGTTGACATGACAAATAGGCAGATACCTGTCTTGTCATTTTCTGTATTTGTTGTATATTATTTTCATTGCTTATATAAAATTTCAAGTGTTATTTATTTTTAAGTTATTTACCAAACATTTTAAATGTATTTGATTTTTTCCCCAAAGTCTGTAACCCCTTATTTACCTGGAAATTGATGACACAATATTGTGCGATTCGATACTTTGCTAATTTTATTGGTACCTACATCATGTTATATTGTGACTGTACTGTATTTGCTTTTGAGACGTTGGAAGACCAGGCGGTGGAGGCATGGTATAAAGTGGAGTGGATGAATTGTTTGTAGAGGATGTGACAGGATTCCTTTTCTTGACCAAATCTAGTGCCAGTTAGTGTTCTGAGGGCATTTAGTTTGAGTGTGGATGTCATTGGTGTGGGTAGTGAATGTCATGTGCATCATATGTGATGCCTAGGATGGATGATGGTTTGTTCTGTGGGAGTATTTGCACATTCAAGGTGACTGAAGAATGTGAATTGGATTTGTGTCGGTCTGGCATGAAGAGAGTGATTGAAGACTTTTGTTGAGATGCAGACATTCTGTTCTGGGCAAGCCAGTATTTCATTTGTGTAAAATTGATTAATTCAGTAAGTAAAGAATGGTTTACCGAATTCAGGCAGCTATTTGGCTGAAAATATACAGATGAGGAATTACATAATTGGGGTTCATACTAGTAATGTCGTACTGCATGTTTGTTGTTGCAGTTGTGGTGGCAGTGTGTTGTGTTGTGGTGTGATAGGAAGGTTGTCTGCTTGTGAAAGGACCTTCAAGTTGTGGTTTTCATTTTATCACTGATTATGCAACAATGGAAAGTATTTAAAGGTTCATGTACTTAGTTCAGGATTCTACAGGGAATTTAGAAACTCACTATTCTGTTTCACTCTCCAAAGCAAGTGATGTACTCTAAAATTTTGATATTTTTCCAATGATAAAGCAAGTTTTATGTGCATTCATACTGTTGAAATACATGTCCATTTCTTGAATATTAAAAGGAATAAAAGTTTGTTAAACAGATGTTACTAATGTAATTTTCAGGTAAAGGAGGAGGATGTAGGAGAGGGAAATGTTTTGAAGCGTCCATCAAGTGCAAGCCCATCAGAGGATGAGCCAGCATCAAAAAAACGTTCTAATGAGGTAGACAAGCTGTGGAAAAATGTTCATGATAATCCAAATGACTTTCAAGCTTGGACATTATTACTGCAGCATATTGACCAAGTGGTGAGTGCAGCAGAAGGCTTTGAATTGAAGGTAATATTTTTTTCTCTTGGCCATGGTTAGAGTTTTTCATGAGATCTTAATGGAGTCAAGTTTTTTAGATTAACTGTACCTGAACTGTCCCCTGGTTTGAATGCTTAGGGCATGATATACTAAAATAATTTTTGGGTTTACTTTTGAAATAGTTGATTTTGTTGCATTATAAATATTATTTGTTTTTGAAGCAAAACTGAATGACACACAAAACATGATTGGAAATATTTTTTTTTTTTATTATAGCCCATTCTTTGAAAAAACATGCACAGGCCTCATTTGTCCAGATATTTACCTGCCAAATATGGTGATAAATGTAAATTCTTTTATTGCTTCAGTATTTTGTTTTGAACTTTTTATAAACACAGGATAATTGATTCAATAGTCACTGGAAAAATGTTTGAAGATATGCATTCTTTTAACCTTTTTAAGTATGACATTTTTCTTTTGTTTTCAGAGTGACTTGGAATCTGGCAGAGAGGCCTATGATGGGTTCTTTGAGCGATACCCTTACTGTTATGGGTACTGGAAGAAATTTGCTGATTTAGAAAGACGCAAGGGTACTAAGGAAACAACTTGTAAGGTGAGTCCATCTTCTATCAACTGAAGCATAATGATGATCATGTGATGTTAAAACTGAACACAATTATAACCTGTTTCTCTTACAGTGATCTTAATGGTAGGTATTGCTTTAGCCTTTGAATCCAAACTAAATGATGGAAATCAACAATAATGGAGGAAAATGTTTGCATGCTTGGGTTCATTGGGATATGTGATATTTACCTACAAACTTATTAACCAAATGCATATTCTCTTTCAGAGAAAAATACAGAGCAAGGGTTTGTCTTGATGTGTATGGAATACAAATATTGTTAGTTTTATAATTTTCTGCACATAAACTGTTTTGGTTTGTCAAAAATTGATATATGTATTGGGTATATTTCTGACTGCTTTTAAGACATGTGTAAAATGGAATAAAACACAGCTGCAAACATTGTGTTGAGGATTGTTGCACAGTCTGTGTGAGGTTTGAGTGCACTTAATTTACTCTTGGCGTTATCTGACGAAGCGGCAGGGGTGTCGCGTCCCTCTCTCACTCAGTCATCTTGGTGTCTTCACGCAGAGTAGCAGTGCAGCGCCCCAGGGTAACAACAGTAGGTACTCCCTCAATATACCGGCCCTCACTACCCACGGGCACCACTACCAGGGTTCCTCAAGGTGCATCAGCAGAATGTGCTTACTCTATGTAGGGCAAGTCCTGGCATTGTGTTAGATACCCCCTACTGTCATGTATTCATAACCAAATAACTACTTACCTTTGGATTACCTTTGAGAGATGGCACAAAAATGAAATTCTGGTATGCCTAGTGGAACCCTGTTGAGTGCTTCATGCCTATTCGTGTGGGACGTGGGTCAGATGATGAACTATATGCCAACAGTCTGTTGATTTGATGATACATTTAGAAGGCATGACTACCTGGTGTCTATAAGCTCTGGTTGGGGATCTTGTAACCTTTCAGCCATAGCAGAATTTGCCATAGATTTTGTAAGTTTATTAATGTGTAAGGTTATGTTTTGGTTTGTGGATATACAGGATCCTCTTTTTGGTGTAAGCAGAGTAGGCCAGAGAGTCAGGCATCAGTTCTTTAGCTGCACATTTGTACTAAAGTGGTCTCTTTAATGGCAACAGGTATTTAACCGAGGGTTGGAAGCTATCCGATTGAGTGTTGACTTGTGGCTCCATTACATGGAGTACATCACCACACAGTTTCCTGACAATGAAGCCTTTGTACGTCAAGAGTTTGAACGAGCAATTGAAACCTGTGGGCTGGAGTTCAAGTGAGTACATGTTAGTTAGGGATTAAGGAAAGATTTCCAACAATTGCATAATTGTTATCAAACAAAAGAAATGTTTTCTCTAAGAAAAATTTTTTCCACAAACAATATGAAAGAAAAGGGAGACCCTTAAGAAGTGATATCTAATAGAGTGAAATTTTTTCATTTTTGAGAATTAGGGTACAAATTCTTAAAACAACACCAGAGCTGTGCAAAAGAGATATTTCTGAAAAAAAAATTTTGCTTTCAGTTAAACATTTTGATACATTGTTAATGAGAATAATTAAAGATGTAAGGTTTTTCAGTCATGTCTTTTATAATGATGCCCAAATTATCAGAAATTTTTACCCTGCAATCAGTGGGAAAATTGTTTGGAATCCAATTCCACCGTTGCCAAGAAGAAAAAAATACACATTTCTCATATAATTTTGTGCAAAGAAAAAAATATGATCACTACACAGACACCAAATGGTTAAAAAAGATCAATAAACAAGATGAAAAAACTTTTCTTTCCTACTTGTTCACAGTATCCCACGTTAGTGAGGTAGCATAAAGAAGCGACGAAGTAAAGGCCTCATTTGCTCACATTCTTTCTCTAGTTGTCATGTATAATGCAATGAAACCACAGCCTTTTGTTCACAGCCAAGCCCCATAGACCTCTCTGTGGTTTCCCTGGGCTGCTTCATGTGCCCTGGTTCAGTCCATTGATAGCATGCTGCCCCCTATATATACACCACATTGCTCCAGTTCACTCTATCCCATGCACTCTTTTCAACCTCCAGCATGTTGAGGCCCACAGTATGTTTTGTAATTTTTTTTTCCAAAGGAGATAGTCCATAAGGATCATTTGTTCATTTTAAGGATCAACTCTAGTAATTGCAAGACTAAGAGTTATGTACCATTGTATGAGTAATGCTGTCTATATGTTCTGTTCTAGTACATGGCTCAGATATTAATTTGGGAAGTATATTACAGGAACATTATTTTGATTTTCTTTTAATGTTTAGTGGCTAATGGGTATGGTGTAAGCACAGACATTTATTACATTTAGAAATGCCTTTTCATATATTTTTTATCTTTATCAGGTCAGACAAATTGTGGGAAGCATACATTGCATGGGAAAGTGCTGGGAAGAGGTGGAAAAATGTAACACTCCTATATGAAAGACTATTGGCAACTCCTACAAGCAAATACATGCAGCACTGGCAAAAGTAAGTAGATTTGTAATTATAGGCAAATATATGCAGCACTGGGAAAAGTAAGTAGTTTTGTAATTTTCCATTAAGGAACTGCTTCAGTATTATATTTCTTGAATAGTTACTAGGTAGTAGTTCTTAGACAGCTACCAACCAGGGAGGTATATTACCGACACTACCCACCTCGGTATTGGAAGAATTCATGACGGCTTTGTAGTGAGCCAGCACTTCAGTGGTTGTCAAGTTGCACTCCTCTGACCCAGGTGGCTATCTTTTCTTTCGGCCTCACTTACACATGGACTGCTGTCATTCTGTCCACAGACATACAATCTCGTCACAACACTTGGCAACACTGAACTCACACAACTCATTTTTCATGACTAGATTTTCTTGCAGTGAGCACTATGCACTAGCCTTGCCTTTTGACAAAATGGCAGGAGCATTAGATAGATTAGTAGGTAGGAACATTAGGGAGAAGCATTTGGTAGAAGTAGATAGATAGATTAGTAGGTAGGAACATTAGGGAGAAGTAGAATGTTGGAACATTAGGTAGAAGTAGTTAGTAGGAACATTAGGTAGGAGTTTGTGAAAACACTGCGTTATAGTTGCCCCTTGTGAATAGCCTGTTAAGGGTGAGGCACTAAACCCTAAGAAGTGGCACTGGAGTTCACCAGTTATGGAGACTCATTTGCCATGGGCAGTTCCAGAAGGGGATGGGCATCAGGGATATAGATAGATAGATTGTATAAAGGGGGATAAAGGTGAATGTTCAAAATATAGTGGTATAAGATTTTTAGTGTACCTGGTAAGTTGTATGGGAGAGTAGTGATTGAGAGGGTGAAGGCATGTACAGTAATTAGATTGGGGAGGAGCATTGTGGTTTCAGAAGTGGTAAAGGATGTGTGGATCAGTTGTTTGCTTTAAAGAATGTGTTTAAAAAATACTTAGAGAAGTGGATGGATTTATATGTAGCATCTATGGATCTGGATAAAGCACATGATAGTGTTTATAGAGATACCTTGTGGAAGGTCTTAAGAATATATGGTGTGTGAGGAAAGCTGCTAGACACACTGAAAATTTTTATCAAGGGTGTAAGGCATGTGTATGAGTAGGAAGAGAGGAGAGTGAATGGTTCCAAGTGAAGGTTGTTCTGCAGCAGGGGTGTTTGATGTCACCGTGGTTGTTTAATTTGTTTACACCTTCCAGCAAGTTCATGCCCCGAGCAACCAAAATCTTTTTCACTCCATCCATCTCCAATTTGGTCTTCCCTTCTCCTTTTCCCCTCCACTTCTGACAAATGTAGCCTCATTGTCAAACTCCTCACTCATTCTCTCAGTATGTACAAAGCATTTCAACATACACACTACAGCTCTAAACCATGCTCTTCTTTTCTCTCTCATTACTTACTCGATCAACCCTCCTTGCACCATATAGTGTATCAAACATTTCATTTCCAACACATCCACCCTCCCCCATACATTCTCAAATTTCGCCCATGCTTGGCATCCATACAACATGGTTGAGGCTAGTATATCTGTATACATGCCCATTTTCACCCTCCAAGATAGTGACCTCTCTTTTCACATTCCTAAATGCTCCCAGAACCTTCAACCCACCAGCCACCCTATGACTCATCTCTGCTTCCATTATTCCATTCACTGCCATGTACACTCTTAGGTATCTAAAACACGTTAGGTCCTCCAATTTTTTTTTATTCAAACTCACACACCATCTATCCTCTTTCTCTGTAATGCTGAACTTAATAACCTTCCACTCCTAGTTATCTAAAACACGTAAGTTCCTCCAATTTTTTCTATGCAAACTCACACACCATCTAACCTCTTTCTCTAATGCTAACCTTCCTTTTATTCACGTTAACTCTCAGATTCCTCCTTTCACACACATCCAGACCCAGACACCAGCTTCTGCAGTTTCTCACTCAAGTCTGTCATCATCAAACCCCAGCTGATTCACTTCCTGGGCTGCCTCAACCCCCGCAGACTGCATATCTACCTCTCCCTCCAAGACCTGTCCTTACATGCCTTCCTCGCATACGCCATTCCATGCATTCTTCCACCATTTCTCTCTTTATGGTACTCTTCCATTCTATTTCTTATTTACTGTTTTTTAGGTTCCAGGATCACGTGAAGAAACACTTACCTAGTGAGGTTATTGGAGTGGATGAATTCCTTAGTTTGCGTCGTGAAGTGCTGGCAGAACTGAACAAGTCGGACACAGAGACACCGGATGAAGCACCTCCAGGTGTTGAGGCAGCCCCAGGAGATGAGCAAGTTGGGACAAATGTGGTACGTATTCTTAATTCATTTACTTAAAAAAAAAAAGTGGGGTAAGGTTGACTAAAAGTTATATTATAAGGGTGAGGTGATTGGTGTTGGGAATACAAGTTAAAGGGGTCACATTGTGGAAGATAGTGCAAAAGCGTTTTCCCCCCCCCCCTCTCCTCGATAACTGCATTTTCCCATTTAGTTAGGTAGCTGGGATATGTCTCTAAAGATTTGAGATGTATCAGTTTAGCACATTATAGAAATTGCAGCCAGTTGTGGTTTAGTGTAAAGAAAAAGTTGCATGTTGCCTTGATGTGCACGGGTGCATAGCTTATGAAGATGTCTTACTCTGATACGTTCAGA
>JAUTYZ010000042.1:30058-40846 GCA_032273725.1 Panulirus interruptus | reverse complement strand
GTGGAGTGTTAGAGGGGGTGAAACTTTATACTTTGAGGTGGTTTGGGCATATGGAAAGAATGCAAAATGGGGAGTTTACAAGGAGAGCGTATAATGGTATGATTAAAGGAATTGGTGTGAGAGGAAGACCACCTTTGACATGGAGAAATAGAGTCTCTAGGAAGAGTACTGGAGGGAGAGAAATGGTGGAAGAATGCGTGGAATGGTATATGCGAGGGAGGCATGCAAGGACAGAGATAAGTGGAGACTCTTTTGCCTTGGTTACCCCCTTGATGGGAGTTCCCGAGGGAATGGACATCAGAGATAAGGTCAATCTTAGCATAGGGTCAGTCTTAGCTGACAGGGAAAATCAGGATAAGTAATCGTAGGCTTTGTTGATTTTTAGAGTTGATTTTTAGAGGTGCTTTGCTAAATTTAATGTCACATTTCCTGTGATCTTCATAGCTCTCCCTGCTATCTTTTTTTTTGTTATCTTGGGATAAAAAGAATGCTCTGAATCTGTTTCACCAGTCTTAAATCAATTATACTAAGTGATAGGAGTCCATTAATATGCTGATCTTTGACTTCCATAAGTGCCTACTGTTGTGCTCTTAAGCTACACATTTACTTTTATTTTGATTATTCTCCTAGTCCAGAGATGGTGAACTCTCTAGCCAGTAGAACAGAGTGTAGATACTGGTAAGGAATACAAAATTCAGAATTGAAATATCCAATTTGGACATGTTTTTGTAGTAAGGGCTTATATGTTGTTACTGTACATTTGGTGAATGACTAAAAGTTACTTAGAATGTAAGGTTTTATGATTTTGTATAAACTGAAAGATATGTACCATTTATACTGTGTATAATTTAATTTACTCACATTTAGTCTTATAGATATTTTAAATATATGTACAGTTAATACAGGTACTTATATTAAAGTTCAGTAAACTGCTTAGCATGGTCAGCATAGAATAATGAGAAACAGGCATACATAACAAACAAATATCCGAGTTAGATTTGTTTTCATGGTTTTTTGCTTATATGCTCATTTATAGTGAATTTGTTAAATGATTTAAATGTTGCTTGGGATGTATGGGTTTACAGATGTTTAAACTTAAAAGATTTCATTCATACTATTTGTACTGCTATCTACTTAGTCAGTCTCACCACTCTTTTAGATATCTCTACTATTAATACTTATTTAAAAGTTAGCAAATTGCTCAGCACATTCAGCATAATGCTAAGTATAAAGTAATTATAAACAGGCATACATGACACAAAAGATTTTTTAAAACTTCCATGCAGATTACACAGCTGGATGACTTAGATGTGTTGCATAGCTAATCAGTAGAGTAAATGCGAAGTGTAGCGAGCAGTCAAGGGCTATCTCAGGAATCCTGGATTTTGCCTAATGTATGTGATGGAATATATAGGAATACTGTACCATGAATTATATTACATAAGGCATAAATAACATAAAAAATAATGTAAGAAAATTAAATATTTTTGTTTGATATGTGTTTTGTGACTTACACATGGTGAAGATATAGGTATTTATACATACTACTTAGAAATATAAAGTACATTGTTCCTCATTCATTTTAAAGTTATAGAATCAAATGAGAAAATATCGTTCTTTCTAAAGCAAACCATTATATTTTGTAAAACTTTAGAAGGCCCCCAGCTCATTTTCAGATGTATTTACGACAAAGGGTACTGGTGCTGGACTAAAGCTCTTATGTAGCTATTGATTTATCTTTAATGGTTTTTCCATGTAACATCATATCATGTAATGATGTCATGTTGTGAAGTTTGTAGTATTTTGTGCTCTCGTACATTTCTAGATTTGGTTTCATGTTTAAATTCTTAAACCAATTTAGGTTTGAATCAATATTTTGACATACTGGTATTTCATAAAAGCATAATTGTTTATCTTTTAGCTTTTCAGAGTTACAACTTGTATGCTTCTTATCTGAGATCATAAGCTTAAATTTCAATGTAATGAGTCAACTACTTAGAACTGAACATGCTTCTTATGGATGAGAAGTACGTTTGTGTGCATTCTACATTTAAAAATCAGACAGAAATTATAGAAAAAATTATTTTCACTTCTGTTGTGACTTCTGCAGTTTGTTCATGAATGAGGTATGTGCTCATTATTTAGAAAGCCTCACTCCATGATCCTTCCTTGGACTGCATGCACTGTATTTAACAGATTCTAGTTTTGCTAGTCTTTAGTCCATTTACACTGTAAGAAAGTTTGCATCACTGCTAGAAACCTCATCCTGTCGTCTTATGGGTTATGTGGTCTTGAAATAACAGACAGTTCTCTTACTCTGTAATGAATGTACTTATCCTTATTATGTGTAGATTTTCACTTTGAACGAATAATTCTGTAAAGTTGCATGATAATCAGTGTAACAATGCAGATTTAGAAAAGACTGTTAGTCATGTAGATGACAACTTATTGAATTCAGGAGTCATTTTTACATTTCTTTAAAAAACTGAGTCTTCGCCAAAGGTTTTCCTCATTCACACAGTATTGTTGTGCTTCAGTGGTGATAGCTGAAAAGTGTTGCGTTTACATACAGGGACCTCTCGATTTACGCCAGTTACATTCTTGAAACTGGTCGCTTAAATCAAAAACGTATAGATTGAATAATGTATATGATAGAGATTAAGGGGTTTCGTTATCAATAGGGCAGTACTGAATATTACCCCAGTGAAAAACAGCAGTGTACAAGTACCAGGAAATATAAAGTACTGTATTATACTTTACATACTGTACTGTGAATTCTATTAATAAAATCAGAAAATAACAAACTTACCATAATTCCAGCACTTATGTTTACTTCTGTTCCTGAATGGAGAGGGTGGAGGTGAGTGGAGGAGTTATTGGGAAAGGGTTTCATCTAGGTCAGATGACGTAGTTGTGGAAGGTGGTGATGATGGTGTGTGAGTTCAGCTATTATGCCACTAGATATTAATGGCTGGTTTTCCTTACAAGTGTCCACTTTCTTAAAAGAGAATTCTAGTATTGTCTGTTTAGCCTTCATTGTCTTTTCATGGTAGATTTCTTTATAGTACCTCATGTCAGCCAGGATATTTTGGGCCATCTTTGAACTCCGTTCTATGTTTGGAACATCCTCACCAAATATAGTGAGAGTGCGCTTCTCGCACAGCAAGGCAACGTCACACCAGCCCAATGAAGATCGCATTATTCCAAACTCAAGCCGACATAAATTAAAGAAAAAGGTGTAAATGGACCTTGTGTGTTGTTCCAAAAATGGTGTAAATCAAGTATGCATAAACTGAGAGGTTTCTGTACTTCTATTTACATGATGTGGCTCAAGTGCTTGTATCTTCTCACTTCACTCAGATATACATATTATTAACATGTTTCCAGTGCAAAATAGAAATATATATTCTCTGTCTCCCAAGATTACACACTAAGAACCCTTGCAGAAGAATATCTGTTACTAAGAATAAAAAAAAAAATTATGTAATTCTTAATTGTAAGTAGAGTCAGAACTGCCCATAGTCCTTTCCTTCTGACTTTACCATATGCTACTTTAGATGTGTATACTTCATAAACTCTCATCTCTTTTTAGAACATTCTCTACTACATGCTTAGTGTGGAAATCATGTCTGCACACCCATTTTCCTTTCTGAATCTTCAATTTTTTTTTTATATGCAAAGGGTTCACATTTCCTTTTAGCTTAATCAGTCCTGCCAAGAACTGTCACCTATGCTAACAGGATATTCCCTTTTAATTCTTAAAATATTTACTCCCTTTAGTTGTAGACTGTGGAACAAACTCAGCCTTCATCCAGTGGTCAGGTGTACAGCCACATACTGTCAGATACTTTCTCCAGATTCAATCAGCAGCAGCTTTGCCTCCCATCTTGCTCACCACTCAATATATTTCCTCTGCCATTCTGTGTATTATTTTGCATTTCTGTTCATCTCACAGCCTCCTTTGTAATGTCTTCCTCTCTCCTAAACCTATTCTGCACTCTCCTGATCCTGACTTACGGTACTGTAGTATCATTGCTTATATCTCATGCCATCATTTCTTGAAGGTATTCTTCACCACTTTACAAGCTTCATTTGTTGCCACAAAAAGCCCTTTAAACTTTCTCAGAGACCTTTCTTCTGCACCTATTTAACTCCTCCAAAATAGCTTGTTATTCTTCTTTATACTTTCATCCTTCTTCCATCATCTTTTGCTCTTTTTTATTCATATGCACCAAGTTTTTTTTTTATGAAAGACTCAGTTTGTACTGCATTTTACCCTCCATTCATCAGTATTTCCTGTAAGTTTCAGCCTCTCTTTCCAAACTGTCTTGTCATTTTCTAGTTACATACATCATTCTCCCATGATGTTCCTCTTTTCCCACAACCTATTATAACAGTACCACACATCATTAGGTCTGCCTCCATCAGTACACTTTTCAGGTCCCCACGCACCTTCTCATCATAACTTTATTACTGTCATTCAGTGTCTGATTTAACTTCTCATGAAAGTTAAGTTGTACGCTTTGATTCCATAGCTTATTTTTTTATCCACCTTGCCTTTTCATACAATTTCTAGTACTGGACCACTGAAGAGGGTAACCTAAATATTACTATCCTATGATAAATCCCCTTCATAAACTTAAATGTTATGCAATTTTTTTCTTTCATTCATACTTGTTCTCAGTCTCCAAGTTAGTGAGGTAGCGCTAGGAACAGATAAATAAAAGGCAGTGAGCTAGCACCAGGAACAGATGAATTAAAGGCCTGATTCATTCACATCCTTTCTCTAGCTGTCATGTGTAATGCACTAAAACCACATCATCCTGTCCACAACCATCCCCCCACAGACCTTTTCTTGGTTTCCCCCAATTGCTTTATATGCAATTATGTATAATTTTTTTTATAACCAGAATCATATTGCTCATTCTCTTGCTTATCATGTCTCCTCTGTATATTTTTCATACACAATTGTTTCTCCTGTCTTAGATGAACAACGGTCTCATTTGGTTACATCCTCTTGCCAAGTGTTATTTATAGCGCATGCAAAGCAGAGCTTGCAGTCCACAAGCAAGTCCAATAAACTATCCCCTGATTTACCATGACCACTTTATATGCTTTGGTTCAACCCATTTACAGCATGTCATCCTCAATATACCACATCAATCCAGCATTCTATCCCATGCACACCTCTTGCCCTCTGAATATTCAGGCTCCAGTATGCTAGAGCTGTTTTTATTCCAGCCCTCCATCTCTATCTTGGTCTCCCCTACTTCCATTCACTTCTGACATGTAGTTCCTCTTAGTCAGTCTTTCTTTGCTCATCTCTATTGTCTGAACCTTTTTAGCATATCCTGGTCAGGTCTCTCAGTCAGAATGCACTTCTTACCATAACTCTCTTACATGTCATTCCTTACATGATCAACATGCCTCACACCCCATATTGTCTGACCTCAGGCATTCCTTTTTCAACACACGTACCTTCCTCTGTTCTAAAGCACTGAGGGCCCTCCCTCCATGCAACCCTCAATGCATCCAGGACCCCCTGCCCCCTCACCCACGCATAACTCACTCCTCAACCCCCAAGGTTTCATCTGCATCCATGTACACTCCCAGGTATGCCTCTTCCTCCAGGTCTTTTGTATATCTATTGTGTATATGTAGATGTCTGCTGATAGTATATATATTTATCACGTGCCTTTTCCTTCCTGCTTCAGAAGCTGTTTTACCTGCTGATTCACATACTTAATGCATCTTTTCACCATTGACATTTTCACTTGGGACCTCATGCATACTTGCCACTTGTTCTTCTCCTAAAGGCTTCTTTCAAGGTGCTTGGAAGAGTACTGTTTTATAGAATTTTTTACTTTTATAGGATTTTTTTTTTGTTTAGTGTACAACAAACTGCTAATATGTAAGAAGTAATCTTGCTATGCAGCAAGAAACACCAATTACATATTTCATCGGTTACATTGTATGCGTTTTAGTTTTCTCCATCCGTGACAGTGTTTCGTATTAACAGTTTAGTTTAAAACTGATAATACTGAACCAAAGCAAAGTAGCACATACTTGTCTTCATATGTTTTGTATTAGCATGTGTTAATGAATTAGTAACAGTGGCTGAAATGTTTGATATATATATTTCTCATGATGTGATTTAAGACATTATGAAGCATACTGTACAAACAGCTTGCATTTTATGAAAAGATTTGTGAAAAGAATGAGGGTTTTAATTAACTTCTTTGTTGATTGCAAAGATAAATCTCAGTTACAGAAATATTCCTAATCATTGCTAAATAAATTCAATAATTTATTTACTTTCTTTTGTATTAATGGAAGTATGAATATTTCAGAAATCAAGATCCAGCCGGAGTTGAACAGCAAATTGATTCCTCCACATTACCGTGGTGAGGTGGCCAACAGCAGCGCTGGTGGTGGTTCATCTGCTGTAGACTCTTCAGAGGGTGCTGCAGCTGCTGCCATCAATGATAACTGAGTTTGGAGGTGGTCTGCTCTTCCAGCCACCCCTGCAGCCTCCCCATGTGCCTCCCAGCCCCTTTGTGCCTTGATGTTGACTGCTCCAGTGCAGAAGGAGGTCTGGCTGAAGGGGCTGTGGAGGCCTGACTTCTTGGGCGGATAGCTGTACCTCAAGCTGCAGCCTGGCTGTTCATTATGCAGCCCTCATGATGTGTAAAGTGTAAATATATTGAACATTACTAGTGAATGACTCCCCAGGCTTGAGGCACCCAGCAGCCACACCGTTTGCTTGTTATTGCATACACTGTTGTGCCAGTGTGGCCAGGCCCAGGTGTTCTCGACCTTGAGGCAGCAGCTTGGTGCTGACGGCTAGCCCTTGGGTGCCCAGCCCACTGCATGCGTGGTAGCTACCGCTCACGGGGTCGTGCAAGCACTCAACCCCTCGCCCAGCAGTGGAACCAGCCTCGGATGCATTGTATTTGTCTTGGACTATCATAGTTAGGTCCATGTCTGCACCAAGTTTTGTAGGCCACTGTTGCATGGGAGTCTGTATGCTCTGACGAGGTGTATAGTTTGACCAACAGCAATGTGCTCCCTCTTGGTATTCTGCTGCCTCCCACCTCCCCTGCTGTCCCCTTACCTTCTCACCTGCAGCAGCTAGTTCACCCCAAGCCAGTGCTAGTGATGAGTTGTGAGTTGTTGGTGTGTCACACTGAGTTAGTGCCAATGTTACTTGTAGTATCACATCTGTTTGCCCGCCCTGGGCTCACTTTGTTCCTGCTCTTCTGCTGGGGACACCAGCTTCCCATTTAGCATCAGTGTCCCTGGAATTGCAAGAAAAAAATTTGATATTAGGAGGCCAGCCTGGGCTTCACTGGTCCCTAGACAGCACATACACCATCACATTATCCCATCACCAGTAGAGGACGAGTTAGTGCTCGTCACCATATTTTGTGATTGTAACCATCATAGTGTGGATCCTTCCTCATGATCCAGCATTATTATGGTTTAGGTCATACAGGTCATGGCAGGATAAGCTAAGGATTGGACAACATGCTTGTGTTGCTTGCGTGGATTTTGTGATTGTGACCATCATGATGTGGATCCCTCCTCAAGATCCAGCATTATTATGGTTTTGGTCATACAGGTCATGGCAAGATAAGCTAAGGATTGGACAACATGCTTGTATTGCTTGCATGGATTTTGTGATTGTAGCCATCATAGTGTGGATCCTTCCTCATGATCCAACATTATTATGGTTTAGGTCATACAGGTCATGGCAGGATGAGCTATAGGATTGGACAACATGCTTGTGTTGCTTGCATGGAAATCACCACATTGAGGATTATGGTACAGTCCCTCAGAATAGGCTGATAGGTTCATGAACTTGTGGGAAGGACAAGCAGTCATATGCTTGTCCAGCATTTTAATGTTGGAATTCCTCTTCTGTATATAGTGTTCATTTTCACTTTGCCATCACAAGTACAATTTATACATAGACAGTCCTTCAGGTAGTCTCTACAGATGACCAGGGCCCTTGGCCACCTTGTAGTTCATCACAGAGCATTTGAATGGATGTTTCTGTTCAATGACTCTTGTGTGATCCTCTGTATTGTTCGATTGCTGGTGGAGAGGTGTCAGGTGTATCATAATGATTGTCCTTTTTTCTTTCTTTCTCATTAACCCTGTTGTGTAAGTGATGGAACTGCAGTAAACATCCCCCTCCACCTCCCCCCATCCCCTGATGGTTTTGTCCCACACCATTCAACCAGTGACACTTGCATAGAAGCCTAGCAATACCATCAGTGATTAGGAGCTTTAGAAGGTCGTACTACAATAAGGTTCATTTTTGATATCCACTCCTAGGAAGAACTACTTGAACCTCATTGAACTACTGTCCAAGGCTTGTAATTACTCTTTTAAAGCATTTGCTCATGTCATGTTTATCCTTTAATATGATGTAGTGGGAGACAAAATAAGTAAACAGCCTGGTTGCTATTTTTTTCATAGCATGGATGATATCATAGTTTTATAACTATAATTCATTGATTGGTACTGCTGTGACAAGTCCAAAAAATGGTATTATTCTTCTTGTCTTAAAAGACATATTGAATACATGGACTGCATCAGCAGTTTGAGCTTTAAATATTTAATGAGGATCATTTCTATACATTGCAGAGTAGGAAGTAAAGCCTTATTTTAATCAAATCAAAAGTTAAAGCTTGATTATAAGCTTTACTCTTCCTCCAGTGAGACTGTCCATCTCCCAATCAGGTTTACTTCATCATAGATTCAATTGTTTTAAGTCATATAACTCTGTGAAAACCTCTTCACATCCATGTTTTAAGGGCATCAAGCCCACCAGTACCTTGATTGTCCTGGGTCCACTTAATCAGAATTTTTATTTTTATGATATGGGTTTTGAACTGTGTGTTCATGTTTGGTATCTGTACATTTCACAGAAAAAGGATTCACATCAAAATCACATATCATGGTTGTTGAAAAATAGATTAAGTGAGGCTTGTGAACACTTGAGGCATTGGTGTCGTGCACCAGACTCACACAGATCATTTAGGGCCTAGGGCAAGTGAAGTGAAGCAGGATGGGCTAATATAAATATTCATATGCCAATATTCTTCTTTACATTCTTGTTCATGCAGAACATAGGATTTTGAGATTTATATATTGTTTACTCTCATTTCATGAAATAAGCATAAATTGTACATAATGACAAAAATCCTATGATCTGGGTAAACAAGTTCTCGGTAATTGGGGTGTTGGTGAATGTCTCATCACCTAGTATATTCTGCTACTCATCCAGGGCACGAAATAATTTCCTTTTCAAATATTGTAGTAAAATGGACAAGTTCAGTGTTGGCGAGTTTTAGATGGGACTTTCAATTAGGTTTCATATTCCATTTCACAGTGCAAAATAATGAGCCGTTATTGAAGTTCCCACATCAGAAGGACATTTTGCTGAATAAGTCGGTATACAAAAATGCAGTGCTGGGCGTTTGTGGGTATTGCTGCAAGAAAATCTCTGTCATCCTTGATTTGTGGCTTGTTCACTCAATAGAATGAAACACAATTTGTGCAGAAGTAATATATATATATATAGACTGCAACATGTAGTGATAGAGATAGAAACTTTTGCCGGGAGGGGACATGTAAAGATCAGGTGTGTGTGCGTATCTGTGCAGTGGGTTGTCGTAAAAGGCATGATTACTGAATGAAACTGAAGTTTTACTCTATTGGGTGTCTAAATTTGTTGTGCTAAGGATGTATAAAAGTACGAAATTGTTAATAACCCCAAGTTCCCCTTTTGTAAAATATGAGGATACCAGGGTAAGTTTAGCATATAATACCTCATGTACAGAAAAAGCAAAGAGCAGTAAGATGGATTTTGATCATGATAATTGGTGTATTAAGAGCTATTGTTTTTAATGCAGAACAGATCTGACAACCCAGGCACTACAATAAGGAGCTGTTACCAGTTGACAGATAAGTTTTGCCACAATAGAGGGCTTAATGGTTAATTATTATTGTTTACGTGATAGGCGTCGCAATTGACCTGAGATTGAGGTGGAGTGCTCAACTGTCTGTCAATGGTGTGACAAATGGCCGCGACACTTCTCTGAGGAACACAGAGCAAAATGGAAAACAGTGGAAATTATATGTAAAACTATCTTCTGTAGTTGGGGGGGGCCTTGAAGAAATCCTTTATGGTATGAATTAACATTGCTCAAGTTTCTATTGTTCTTGTATTTATTGTTCTGTTATGGAAAGGATAGGAGGTTGGGATAAACATGTTTTATTTTGGTTTTGATAGCTCATAATTGTATCCTTGGAGAATGTTAGTACCAATAGATAATATTAAGCTTTTAATCAAGTAATTCCAGGTTAGAGAAAACATAGCTCTCAGCCAATTTTAATGTAGCAAAAACTAAGCTTATTTACGATCACCTTGCCACTATCATCAGCCAGACTCTTCCCCACCCTGACATCACCTGCCTCCCAGCCTACCTTCCAGCCCTAACAACCCCTGAATCATTACAGGTATTTGAAATCGCCAAACAGACACACAGCCTCAGGGTAAAGCGCTCTACAACACCGATACAGTTTATCTACGAAGCTCAACAAGGAGTTCTACCCTGAACTACCCAGATACCTAGACTCCATGATCCTTTGCTTCCCTCCATCAGACAAAGTGCTGCAATGCTGGAAGACCTACCAGCGGTGTTCCTAGAATAGTCCTGCACCTGCTGTAGCACTTCGTTCCTAGCCTACCTCACCTTCAGAACATTACCCTGAGGA
>JAUTYZ010000041.1:262783-273557 GCA_032273725.1 Panulirus interruptus | reverse complement strand
ATTATTTATATCTTAATGTAGACACCTCACTGTAGTGTGGTTGGGGTCTATTTTCTTATGAGAATATATTCCTTTTCTTTTTTTAAATTGAATCTGAATGAACGTTGAAGTACTTTGATGGGTAGCTTTCATTCCAAAAAAACAACCAGATTAGGAGAAAATTGGGATTTTAGCTACATTAGGGTCAGAAGAACATTGTTGTTTTTGCATTTGAAGGCTAACCTAAAGGACAGGTTTTTATACAAAAACGTGAGGGGTTAAGACACATGATTTTGAGAAATCTTACGACTCGGATACAAGATTTCGATTGATTATTGTTCTAAAAGAGGTGGGCTTAGATCAAAAGGGCGATACTACAGTCAGCAAGATCTGAAAACAAAATCTAAACAGCTTGTATGACAATGTTTTTAACGAGTCTATTTCTGTAGGAGAGAGTATTGTACATAACAGCCCGGAAAAAAAATTTCTAGTGAAATAACTGATTTCTTTGTCATGCAATATTAAGTACATACTTAAGGAATAAACAATGTTTCAAAAATTGAAAAACAACTCGTTCAACCCTTGTATAAATAACTGCATATTCTGCATCCTTCATATTCTTGGAATATATTATGTAGCTCATCTGCCTTAAGTGAAATTAAGGCAAAATCTTTGACGTCACGTGGATGGACATTTCCTCATTCCTTTTCAGTGATAAGATAATAATTCTGATTTGATAAGAGTAACATCTTTACGTACAATATTTTTATCATATTGTAAAACTCTAAATATCATTGGACACAAAGTGAGTTTGATTATCTCAAAACCGCTTCGAAAGGGTTTGTTCCAAGCAGGTAGGTATTCCTCCTTCCTGGGTGTGTAGCTCGCCTGCAGCTCCATACCACATGAATATGTTCTTTGAGTGTGGATTTTGAGGGAAAATTTACAGTCAGGACCTAGGATTCAATAGCGCTTCATTTTTTTTTTTACTGTTTATAATTGTGTAAATATGGCTCTTCATTCTGTATCCAGGAAATCATATGAAACCTCATGAATTAAGGGATGAACTACATATTCATCTCTTACATTATTAATGACTGATTGAATACCTTGTCATGTATATAAAGCTTCATTTTCAAAAATTATCCAATGGAGTCAAGGGGTACATGCTACAGAGGTAGATAAGGGCCTGATAATTGTTTTTGTTGCTACCCGAGGAGGTCGCCCGAGAAGCGACCAATGGAAGGGGACCCGAATACAGTCGAGAGATCCCGATGAATCACGAACGCGACTGCCATATAGTCCTTGTTGTGTTTAAATTTATGAGACCTGGATCTTTTTTAGAATATTTCTTTTACATCCAATGTGTCTTGTGAAATTTGGAAATGTAAATATATTGAACAAAATAGTAGGAAAATTACCAGAAATAAACTAAAAAGTAGTATCTGATGTGTTCAGGGTGAAAGTCCGCATTAGGAGTCGGTGATTGGCTGATGCTACTGACGTCACACGAGACTCGCAGCACCTTTGTTGTGATTCAATGGAAGAGGAGAGAGGAAGGAGACGGCATTCGGTCGCTCCGGGCTTTTGCTTGAGTAGTACAGTTCTGGACTGGGTTCGGCAAGAATTCGCCGTGCACATATACCACAGCAAGTGTCGGAAACACAGGGTGAGACAAAGAAAAGTTCAGTTAAAGACGGGAGAGGTACAGAAGTACTCCGAAGGTCTTGGCGTATTGGACACCCACTGGTCTTCATGACGCCATCTTGTGACAAGTTGGAGGATGTGTTGAGAGTCGCGGCGCAGTCTGCACAGTTCCCAGTACTGAAGTGTACCTAACATCTAACTACACATATATCCAGCCAGTGAGAATACCGGAGATATTGCTGTCGAGACTTAAGCCATTTTGGAAGCACAAGAATCGTCACCAACAAGTTGTGTAGAGAAACGTAGCACCACAATGGCTGGACCAAGGTGGAGCCCGACCAGCAACCAGCCCAGTAGTCGGCTACATAAGGGGCAGCAGAGGCACCTGGCGAGTGACCCGTGTACTATTCAGCAGGTAAGGTCGCTACCGGTTTGAAGTATTTATTTGATATCTTACGTGAAGCAGCAAATTAACCACTTCCCTTTGTCTGGCTAGTCGTACGGAAGTGATAAAATTGTTGGTTGCGTAAATAAAAAAAAATTATTGTAAGAACCAGGAGTGCTTCATAATACACAATGGGAATTATTTATCATAAGTTACCTCGGTAGTTATACTTGTACAAGAAACGTTTAATTCTATGTTACGAGTTTTCTCCGAATTATCTGAGTACTCCTAGATTCGTTGGTACAGCTAAGGTTATAACTACAGGGAAATGTTAGTTCTTGAACGTCCTTTGTATTTTCCATTATTTCTCGGCTTGCCTGTGTGATGAAAGTTTAGTTTTACGTCAGCGTTAGGTAAGCCAGTTAGGTTTTAAGTTATTATTTTCCAAACGTTACATATTATCCCCTTTGAGGGTTTTCATTTTCTGTTATAAGCATTGGGTGAATGTGTAGTCTAGGGGCACATCCTTAATCACTTACAATTGTGTTTGTTTTCTCACAGAACAACAATAAGACTTATTGGAGGAGCGTACTTTGGTGTTTTTATATCTAATCCAAAAAATTATAGTGGGGAGGGCTTTGAAGATTTGGGATACCAATATCTAAGATTTTTACAATATCAGTTCGAATGGGTAAAAATATTATTTCATGTACTACTTAACAAGGAGAGCTCACCCATCGTCATCATGATTACTATTTTGTGTTGTATTGAAGCAGTCAAACCAATCGTCCTTACCTAAGCCTACCACAGTGTATCCCAGTGATGGTGCAAGGGAAAGTCATGTGGAAAATGAAATGGTGGGTAAAAGAATATTTGAAACATCGGTTCTGGCCAGTCTGTGAAACAACCTTTAAATGAAAATACAAATACAGAAGAAAAAGGGTGATGGGTGACCTGGTCACAGCTATGTAAGTTTCTAAACCAGATTGATGATGCAGTGAGCAGTTTTTCAAAAGGTGTAGGGATAGAACAATTAGAGGACATGAAATTAAGCAAGATTTTTTTTTTTAGGAAAAAATGTAAAGGGTTACTTCTTTTATTTGAATGGTGGACGAATGGAATAAGTTAAAGAGGTGGTTTATGTAGACAGCATTTTGAAATTTAAAGGGTTCTATTGTTTTAGAGCGTTTCCAAGAGATGCAGCCCCTCATGTTAAAAAAAAAACCCTGTTTAGTACAAATAAGAAATTACAGATACAAACGTTGTTCTACAAGATGATACTCAAGTTTGTGTTACCAGCTCTTGAATTACACAGCCACTTTGGTTGCAGTGGTCTTACATTATACATATGTCGTAATTTGGTATTTCTCCAGCATCTTCCATGCCTTAATTCGTTTCATATGTCTATACAAATGAAAATTGTGGCATAATCAGGCAATCCATTCCTGTTGTCGGTTATCCTGTTGCAGGAAGCTTGTCTTCTAATATATAGCCTAGTCAGGTTCTTGAGTATCTTCTTGCTCTGTCCTCGTGTAATACTCGTTTAATTGAAATATACCCTCACATCCATCCCAGTTATGTTTTCACACAAAATTTTTCAAGTCTTCTTGCAGAATCTTTAAAGTCTTGATCTCCCTCCTACCCCCGACTCGATCTGAACATAAGTGTAGGCAAATTCAGCCTATGAAGCCTTTCCATGTATGATAGAGATTTCTTAATAATAATGCAAGCTTGGTAACCCTTCACTGCACATTTACCACTGCTTCAAAGACCTGAACCTGGCATACTTAGGATGTCTTAAAGTTTAGCGTACTATTCTGTTGTATAAATATTGCCATGTCCAAACACACACGTACAGTTTATACTTCATTGGGATGAAATTTAAGAAATCATATCTCATTCCATTTTTCCATTCCATACAGATGTTATTTATTACCATTGTCATCTATATCTGTAATTCTCCTGAAAAGTTACATGTCACTTGCAATAAGATACTTATCATGCTTTTTTCTTCTGGAATGTCTTTTATAGACAGGATGAATAGCATAGGACAAAGGAAAGAGCCTTGAGGCACCCCATCAATAATTTCCTGGCACTCAGGTCTTTTCCATTCACTCGTTTTTCTGTTTGTCAGAAATGAGCTAATTTAGGCTTTATAACTAACTCAATTATTATAGATGTTTTCTCCAAAAATTTCTTTGTCGCATTCTTATCAAAGGTTTTCTGAACTACATCAACAGCTTGACCATATGTGGCACTCTATCCAAGGTTTTCAGAAAATCACTTTGAACTATATCAATAGCTTGATTATCACTAAGTATATCTCTCCATTGATCTAATAAATCAATAGATCGGAGAACAGTGGACCATCTTAAAAAGCTCACCTTTTCTCGCATAGCAAGGGAGGGCCAGAAATGTGAAGAACAGCCTCATTTGCTCACATCCACTTTCCAGCTGTCATGTACTGTAATGTATAATGCACCAAAACCAGAACATAGCTAAGCACTGCAGATCTTTCTTTGGTTTCCCCGTTTTAGCACATTGTCCTCTGTATACTGCATTGCTTCAGTTCATGTCTTGTGTATGCCTGCCCCACACACTTCTGCATGTTCAGGCCCCAAACTTTCAAAGTACTTTCACTTTATCCTTGCATCTCTAGTTTGGCCTCCCCATTCTCCTTATCCTCCAACACTGCTGATACATGGACCCTCTTATGCAGTCTTTCCTCGCTCATTCTCCCTGTATGTCAACCATATCAGCACAGCCTCTTCAGCTTTCTCAACCATACTCTTCTAACTACCACACCCTCTTTTAACCTATCATTTCGTATTCAACCCTTCTCACACCACAGGATATGTGGATGAGTGTCCATTTTTCTCATGTAAGAGTCCAGTTAATTTATTCTTTCACTGGTGTACACAACTTTGATAAATATAATTGAAAAATATGCTAACATTATTTAAATTTTTTGTTTGGATTCATATATATGCCTTCCTGTTGCCATGGATATTCCCTGTATGTGCAGTTCTGTTCCATCATCACTTTCTCTCCCCTTCAGTTTCTGGATGTATCTTTCCTACAGGTTCCCTCTTTATACATAAAATAGATATCCCAATCTAGATTTCTTCGGGAAGGGAGAATGAAAACTACCCATGTATATTATGCATTCAAAGAAGGCATCTGAGAGGGGAAGGAATTGGGTGTGGGTGGAAATCCTTCCCACATGTATTACTCATAAAGTAAACAGGAAGGTTTTTTTTTTCTGTTCATGATGCTACCCCTCATTTAAAAAAAAAAAAAACATGGATGAAAGAAAGGAGAATATTCCTTCTCAATTTTATCCATAGTCTGGCACCATAGACGTACTTACGTGAGTAGTGTTGTAGTTATACCTGAATGAAATTATTGAAGACAATATATGATGTGAGGAGGGTTGTATGTATAAGTAATGATTAGGTAAAAAAAGCTGTTGAGGGAGGGTGTGATGAAATGGGTTGGACTCATGGAAAGAATGAGTGAAGAGAGGTGTCATAAACAGAAGAAGGGGGAGACCAGATTGGAGATAGAAGGATGGAGTGAATAAGGTTTTGAATGCTTTGGGCCTGAACATGCAGGAGGGTAAAAGGCATGAAAGGGATAGTGACTTGTAGCGATGTGGATTACAGGGGATGATGGGCTGTCAGTGGAATGAACCAGTTCATATGAAGCAGCAGGAAAGGTGTGTGGGGCCTGGTTGTGGAGAAAGTGCTGTGGTTTTGATGCATTATACACAGCAGCTATAGAATAGATGTGAGCAAATGAGGCCCTTTCTTCCTCTGTTCTTAGGTGATGCTGGAAATGGTGGACAAGTATGAAGAAAAAGAAGAAACTGAAAAACAGTATTTGTGCTCTTATAAATGATGACAACTATGCATTTTGTGATTAATGATTGGGACGGGTTTGTTCTTTATACTGTAGACTGTGTGCATATGCACTACATTCCTTTGTATAACTTAATTGCATGTTGCAAGAGGCTTTTCATTGAATTATCTGTATTGTTGCTTTTTTCTGTGTTGACTTGTTTAAGTTTCTAAAATGGAAAACTATAATAGAGTCGATTGTTTAACCCTTAAAGGATCAAGCCTTAACAATTTAGGGGTATCCCTAGGACTAGGGTTTATCAAAAAGTTCCTAAAAACGATTTTGCTCAAGTTCATATTAAAAGAGAATATCAAGAAAAGTTAAGACAAATAAAATCTTGTAAATTAAGCCCTTTTACTACTGTATAAACGTTTAAATTTGACACATGTCAAGTTCATACCAATCCCCGTCATGGTCTTTAGATATATAACTTTACCCCATGCTAATTGTAGTTCTTGTGACATAAGGCACCCCTGCATACCAATAAAGTGCACCTTCTGATTTAAATGACTGTGGAAGGTAAGCTGTACAAGTATGCTAGGGTCCCCAAAGGGTCAAGACATATTACCTCATTGTTGAATGGGTAATCAACCTTGGGATTTTTTTTCAGTTACTTATGATAATTGCCTGAGACATAAGGCACCTCTACATACCAATAAAGCGAGCCTTCCATAAAAGAGCTTAAAGAGGCATTTCATACACATATGGGTAGGCCCCTCCACAGGGAAAGTCATACAAGTATGGGTGTGGTCTTTGAAAGAGTTAACAAAGTGAAATTGAAACTTTTAGATTTTGCATAACATTAGTGATCACTACAAAAGTTTTCCTGAAAAGTAGCCCATGAATTAGATTAAAATATAATTTGTAAATTGAAACTATAATGACATTTAAAACAAGGAAAATATTTTTGAAATAAAATATGTGCTCTGCAAATGTATGTGAAAAGTCTCTGCAAGGGTTGGATAATGGATATTTGCTCAGAGATATCCTCCGAGGGTTGAAACCTGTAGAGGAGCAGGTTAAATCCAGAAAAACTAGCAAATGTGCTTTAGTAAACAAAATATGGTATACCTCGAACTTTAACCAACAGGCAAGGGTGCATCATGTGGTGCATACTCAACCCTGCCATTTGAAGATGCTGTTGTCTAGGACAACAATGTCAAGCTTCCTTTATCTAATAAGGTTGCCACCCAACAGGTATATATATACTTATTTACTCATTTAACTTGAAACTAGTGTTTATCCATTTGTATATATTTGTATACAAGATATGTCGGATTCTCCGAGTGTTTGGGGCCAGATTTGTAAAATTTGAATCAGGGAAGGAAGTTGCAGGAAGTTAGCATCAGTAACAGTTTCCCCACCACCTCCTCTTGCCCCTTTTCCTTATCTCCCACATAGGTGATTGTTTTGAAATTTCCCTTATATTACTACCTGTTTAGCAGTCTCGCACTGGTAAGGTTTTGTGCACGTGTATGTAGTTTGTTTAACCCCATACCTCCTCCATGGGTAAATAAAGACGATGCAAACAACTCCTATAGAATTAAATATACGCATCTACTTCAAGGCCTCCTACCATGCCAGGCCTTGGTGGTTGCTGAGTTTTGGGTGTGATAATTCCTCCCTATTGTCAGCTAGCCTCTAGCCATGCCAAAGACAGAACATTTTCCATGTGTTTTCTAGCAAGGAAACTGAATGGCATTTGTTAGATGTTGTGGGCATGGCAGTTGATGGTCCTAAGTTACTTGACAATGATCTGTCTTTGCATTATGTGGAGAGTTAATTTATAAACACTAAATCTTCCAGCATTGAAAGTTGACTAAGATGGAGCAGGAAAAATGCATTTGACTGGTGCAGATAGTAGTTTTACGTCGGAGAATCACATTGATTTATTTAAAGTCGTAATTAGTAGGTAAAGGAGAATCACATTGATATATTTAAAGTCGTAATTAGTAGGTAAAATAAGTGATAAACATGCATAGTGGCAACAAAGTTGACATTCAGGTTATCAGTGATAGTAATGGATGAATTGTACTTTTGAGGCAATTTATATTGTCATTTGTTTAAGGTTAAATAAAAAAATTTATACAACTTAAAAAAGCAAGATTTTTGGGATTGTAAAGGAAACCTATCAGGTGTTAAGCGTTTAAACTAACATTAACTGCAAATGTTCGTATGTCAAAATATATTCAAATATGGATGAATTTCACATAATTTCTTTCATTTTTGCATTGAGTTTGTGTGTTTAAAAGGTGTACCAGATTATATCCCCATTAGTAATGCATTATTGTGGTGCTTTACATATTGGACAGAGGTCTGGAACTAACAGACTATTTTGTTACATTCCAAATTCAGTCCAATGGGTCATTGCCTTACCTGACTAAATTTGTGAAGTTGTGGATTTTGGAAATTAACATTAGATCTTAGACTTTGTCATCAGGGCCTGAGGGTCCATCAGAAGTCAAATTCTGATGCATTGATTTCCGTTAGAATGGAGGCTTACTGTATGTCTATCTTTTGATGTGATGGAAAACTACTTAAAATGATAAGGCCTTGATAAATATATGGTAGATAAGATGTTGAAGCTATATGGTAGTATGACTGATGGTATTAGCTAAAGAGGTATACAAAAATAGGAAGTGTTCCTGTTAGTGAACTGTAGAGGGATGGTGGCAATATAATGATGAGAGGGATATTTAGTATTTTTGCACTAGGGATATTTTGTGTCAGGGTGAAAAAGAAATTAAGATGAACAATTCAGTCTTGTGTGCAGAGTGAAACATTGTAGAAGGCTTTTTACATGAAATGTAAACAGAGATGTTATTTTTTTATCTCAATAAGTGCATACACATTTTATTCTTTCCTTAAAGTGGCCGTATTGCACAGCTTCATAATTTTTTGTTTAAGTTTGGATAGTGCCATGAAATAAAGTAATTAAGAGGAGTCTTACTGTTAAATTTTCTGTAAAAAGTCCCATGAAACATTCTTGATAATCAGTGGGATAATAGGTGCTAGCTAGGTTATTGACCCAATACTCACATAATATTACCAGTTTCTTTGATCTTTTGCAGGTAACAGCAACTATGCGACCAGGAAAACGCCGGTACCAGGCCACCATGTCTCCCATTACTGCACGCAGTGAGAGTAGGTCGCCCAGGGCCAAGCAGAGGACAATTCCAAACCGGCAGAGTCCACCTACCATCACCGCTGCCCCAGCTGTTGCTATAGCCACAACAGTCACCCCTGCCAGTGCAAGTGGCCGACAAAGAGCAGAATCTTGTAGTGGCTCTGTTAGTCCATCCCAGCTTGCAGTGCCCCGTGTCTCAGCTGAACCACCCTGCCCATCCAAGCTGCCTATGCCACCCATGCATTGGATGGCTGGTGAGGATATGAAGTGTCCAGCCCAGAGGCAGTACTGCCGGGCTGTTACAGAGTCTCTACTTTCTCATTTAACTTCATCGGGCATCTTAATAACTGCCTAGTGGTGCTGGGAAGCAGGGCAGCATTGTAGGCAGGGTGGCGGGGTCACTGTTAAGCAGAGGGGAGAGTGGGGCCGCAGTCTGGACTGTAAACCACTTCCTCCGCCAGGCCGCATCCTCTGCACCGCTGTTCGTGCCAGTTTCCTCGAGAAACTGTCCAAGTACTACATGGTGAAAGTCAAAAGGTTGAAGATCATAACATGAACTGGTAACCACTAAGTTCTTGTTCTGTGATACTGGTAGTGCTTACTGGCTTTACTGTCCGTGTCACGCAAAGTGAAAATCACTGTTGTTGTTCCCACTGCGTGATGATGTGTCCTAGCCAGCAATAACTGGGATCATCATGAGCAAGCAACCCAATGTCCTGTATTTTAGTAGAATCACATGCTGCATTGTGGACTTGTTGACATATCTGTTCTTTTTTTTTTCCCCTTTAAGGATTTGGAATAAATTCTACCTCTTTCCTGTTGGCTCTCTTGGGAAAGAATTGGCTTTTTGTAAAAGTTTTGGAATTTCTTGTAATTTGAAACCTTATTTCAAAAGGCAGCCCTAAGTTATAAAACTTAACACCTAGCATTTCCACAATATTACAAACAATCAAACAGTTTAATGTGTTTTGTAAGTTAATGTTGCTTTTCCTTGTGGAAGATATTCATAATATTCAGTGCTAAGAATTTTTTGGCAGGCAGAATTTGTCTGGAAGTGAAGTGTTGATTGTTTGTAGTTTGCCAGCAGTGCTCATTTAGTGTCCTATTGTCTGCAGTTGCATCGCAGACAGAAATAGTATTTAGAAGCTAATATTTTATTATAATTATTTTGTGGACGGTTAATGTCAGAAAAGGTATTTGTTATATTTCTTTAAGTGTATTAAAGTATTTTACAGTTGTTTATAAGCAAGTTCTTTGAGTTGGTAACTTAGTTTATCAAATTGGATAATTTAAACAGTGAAATGCAGTCCGGTTAGATGAGTCTTGTTGAACCTGCCAGTGTCCACAAGGTAATTAGTTGTTGTGAGCGGCGAGGGTTAGTGTTTCAGCACACTTGGAGCGTTGGCATTGGGAATCCTCCGTGATATACGGTGTACCACAGTACTCTAGTCTTGAGGCCCAACCTGCCACACTCCCACCTACAGAATTTGTATAGACTATTTTTATTATGCCAGTTTTTTATCTAGATTCTCCCATAACCGGTTGCCCATTTCATGTGTATTATAATAGTTATTTTATTGATCCAAACTTTATATGGATGCCATGTTTGAAATGTGGCACAGTGTTTTGCTGTAATGTGCCACAAAGGGCTGTACTGCTTGTGAAGAACTGGAGTCATTTGCTACAGGGAGTTACAGAATGGAACATTTGTATTGTGCCGTACAAGCCCGAGTGAC
>JAUTYZ010000041.1:195815-207776 GCA_032273725.1 Panulirus interruptus | reverse complement strand
TAAGGTGCCATCACCCTCATTTAGGTTCTTACAGAACCAGTATCACCAGCAGCCAGAAGAGGAAGCAGTAGTGCATGAAGAAACACCTGTCCCTGATGCCCCTCAATACAACGAGGAACCTACACCCTATTCTGGTGCTCGTATCCCTGGGCGTACCTTCAGGTCGCTTCAAGAGAATGTTTCTGCTCATCCCTCAGTCTTAAAACCTAGGAAGTAAAATTATCATTCATAGAAATGAAGCTTAGGAATTATCCAAGCTTCTATAGTGATTTTTATGTGCGGTGCTTGAATACTCAATCTTCATTACATTCACACAGTGCACCCAGTTGTGAATAAATCTGAAGTAAAGTTATTACATGTACATAAACTTTGTCTTTCAGTTCTCATTGCAAAATTTTGAACTTACTGAGAAAAATATTTATTTACCTGAGTTATTCAAATATTTCTATAGTCGTACACATACATATGATATAGAATGTTTCTATACTAGTTTAACATATGGTACATTTTAGCTGTTTATTTCCTTTTGCTTTTACTAATTTGGTATATGGATGGGGACAAAAATCTCATGAGCAGTAGCACCATAGTGATGTACAACAGTATTAGGGTCATGTACAAAATCTTTTTAAAGAATTTAATGATTATTGTAGGTGCATCAAAATTCATTGGTCAGAAGAGTTTCATTGAATTAAGAAATGTTGTTGTTTACATCAGAAGTATTCAGAAGTAAATAAGAGTTGAGCTTGCAATATGACATTTGAAATTTTAATGTTGAATAGAAAATCATATTTTTAGTTCACTCTCTACCAGTGTATTCCCACATCATATTTAACACTATTCTTTACCAGCCATCAACTGAACGAATACTTACTTATCAGCATATTTCATAGTTGCAGAGTTTAAACCAACCCAAATAATTTACACCTTGCACATTCAGTACTGTGTAAACTTGGAATAATATCTCACAGTTTTATTATAAAATAAGCCTTGGATATATTGATACATAAGATATCTCATTATGCCCAGTATGTAACATAAATTTTATCCAGTTTATTTCTGTACATATAGACAGGCAAAGGAAAATACCGAAATTGACTGTATTGTTTAAATTTTACACTCAGTCTTATGTTTTTGGGAATGCTCATTTACATACCAACAAAGAGGGGATTTTGTTTTTCTTGTACCTTAATTGCTTTTCCCACCTTAGTGAGGTAGCATCAGGTACAAATGAACAACTTCCTCATTTGCACACATCCACGCTCTGGCTGCAGTAAATGTAGTAAAACATTGATATTTGATTATATTACTTGATTACCATTGATTATCTTTACATTGCTGTATCATTAGCTTACATATATGAAGTATTTTGTCAAGTCCTCATACATGATAAATTGATAATTTTTTATGTACTGGCTCAGCAAAAAGTAGAGGGGAGATGCAGTATAGTTTCTAGCGGTGGTCTTAGGAGTTACATATTGACTTTGAATGTATTCCGTTAGAAGTTTCAGGAAATGGCTCTGTGCAATCAGAGTTTAAATAGTGATTCTGACATATTATTTAATTTTTCTATTTGTGTACAGCATTTATTAAGTTTACTTTTAACTTATGGCCCTATTTTAGATTTAATTATATTCAAATCAAGATTTCAGTGTTCATCATCAGCAAATTATGCATTCATATTGTATGACATACATATATAGCCTCAGTTTTCACTGCAGATATTCTAAATGAACTATGTGATAAGATATCATTTCTCATTCCATGATGTGCAGTCCACTTTAATCAAACGGCCCTCTAATTTCCACATGTATGCACTTTACACATTTTTCTGTTTCTTTGCTCTTGATGTACACTTCTGTCTACATAGTACACATCCCGTGCCATTACACTGGACTTTGCACTTCACCTATCACTGTGCACCTTCTGGTCCTCCATGTACACTTTCCACCATGCACACACCAGATCCTTGTTGACCTTCAACCCCAGTGTTGTCTACCATTTGGCTTGCTTGTGGTGTTGAAGATACTCAATCGGTAAGTATTTCATTGATATAAACATCTGCAGTTCTTAAGTGTACCATACATTATGCATGGTTTCAGTTTACTTTGTACATCACTTAAGGGAATTTCAGATGAACTGGTTCCGTATTTGATGCATGATAAGTAGACCCAAATAGATTTGTTCATACATTTTAATTGTTTTTAGCTTTTAAGATTTAAGAGCTCTGGAACAGTGTGTCTTATTTCTTTTTCATTTCTTATTACAGCTGCGGGGCCTGGCCAGAGTGACCTGTAATAAGCTGTCCAATAAAGACCATCCATAACTGGCTTTAATTTAATGTTAACAGAACAAATACCATATTTGGAACATATTTTGTTCTGTTCTCCACTTGGCTATTCTCGGTTGCAATGCTTCCTTTTAGCCTATTACGTTTCCCTTCATATGCTCTTCTCATTGCAGTTATTGTATCCTTTCACTGAAATCCTCTGCAAAATCAGTAGCTTTATCTTTCTGCTGAGCAGATTATATCTATTGAGAGACTTGTGTCTTACTAATGTTAGAATACTGTACTTAATGAATGATTTTGTAAGCTTCTGCAATTAAATGAGGCATAAATATAGTTTGCCTCACACAGGACATAGTTTCAATTCTGCCTGCTGTACCACATGGCATTATAAAGCCTTTATATTCCCATATTATTGTATTGTTACAACAGTTGTGTGCATCCAGACCTAAATTTTATTAGGTCATGTGCCTTCATGGAAGCTCTTTTTACCTTTCTATGCTAATGCTCACAGCACAGTGCACATTTCTTAAGCTTAACCTTAGCACCAGGACAGAAGATACTCAAATTATGTACCAATTTTAATTTCCTATGCAATGCCTCAACCAGTCAGCACACATGTAGTCATGATAACTTGTAGTTGTTGCCACAATAATTTTACTTGCACGTAGCAACTGAGCTCTTTAAGTGAGACAGTTCCTTCTGATGTGATCTGTCTTTTTAGGTACAGTTTTAAGGTGTTGCATAATATGTATACCAAATGTAAATTTTTCTTGCAGCTGGTGATATTTACTGTAAAAAATATATATTTTGATTAGTCTTAGATCTTTACTTTTTTTTCATAATGCCCACTGACTAATGTTAAAGTATCAGGAATTATGAGAAACTATAATTTTCAGATTCACCAAAACTAAAGATTGTAAACTTGTTATTTGTGCCTTCATAATCAACAAAAACTATATAAATGTATATTGTCCATTTCATCATTGGAATGTTTATCAGCTTTTGCAGGGGATATTATTTAACAATATTCTAGATTTAGGAAATGAGTCTGGTTTATAAATGTGCCTCCATTTTGTATCTGGAATGAAATAAAATATCTGTATCAGCTTTTATATCATTCTCTAATTGACAGCAAATTATAGAAGATGCCATGTGTATGATTTTATACTTAATACTTTTATATTTAATGCTGGAATACATAATTAAGATAGGTGTATTAAAACCATGTCATGTTTACCTGACCAATATTTATTCACCATAGTAATAGAGCAGTGAATATGTAAACCAAAATGCTGCTTTCGTCAGCAGACAGACAGGAGACATGCATAACTGTGAAGCGATCAGCAACCATGACCCTACTAATACCAGGCTTCAATAAAGCACAATTCCGTATCCTTAAATATACTGTATATGAAATTTGCTTTATTGAAGAATAATCCAATTCATAAAATCACTACTGATCACTATTTTATGGTTATGAGGGATAGTGATGGTTACATAGTTCTTACAGACTGTGTTATCTGTCTTTTTATGGACAGTACTGAAGAAATGAAACATGAAAAAATCCATTTATCCATTCCTGTAAAAGTGATTTATGTGTCACATAATAGATTTATAAGTTAATAAGTGGACCTCAGGCCTAATAGTGCCAATCCCTGCTCACTTTTTTAAGGTAGAGTTACTTTTTAATTCTTCAAACTCCTACCTTAAAACTGCTGCCATGACTGTCCGATGAGTACTGGCAAGAAAATAATATCTACTGTATATTGGCAATAGCATTAAAACTTAATATGTTACATTAAAGCATTAACCAAATTTATAGAGTCTGGTAATATCTACAAACCAATTTTTACATTCTACATAAAATGTACAAAGTTTAAGTAGTTTTCTGTATATCTTTGGTCATACGAAAATATAGAGAAAATAAGACTCAGGCACCCTCCATTATACTTAATAATAAAGCTTCTCATTTGACTCGGTTTTTAACCCTAAATACCTAGGGCATATAGCAACAAAACAAGTAACAAAGCTATCAAAAATGTACAGAAAGAATGCACCTACTGATTACACAAAGCATACGTAAATCAATATTTTCATTACACAATAATTACATCTTTTTGACTTGGTATGGTATCTATACATCACAAGGAGAAACGCAGACTTACTAGCTACTCTGGAACGTGACCTACAATTGTTGGAAACATAACAAGGTAGATGTGCAATCTGATTGTAACAAAACCAGGGTTTCTACACAAGAACTTCTACAACACAGGGATTCTTGGCTCACATCTACAAGGTAAAAGGTCAAGTACTAGTAAAAGATGAACAGCTGGCATTGCTGTGGCGAAGTGACAGATGGAATAATTACAAAAATTCATTGAGGAAGAGCTGCTTGTCATTCATTTAGGATGACAATAATACTGGAAGAAGTAACTTTTTATCAGAATAGAAAGTTCAAGTATCATCACCTTTTGATATTTAACCAAGTTCATACAGTCTTTCAAACCCTCAGTCACTTACAATGGGTATGTTTGGTTTAAGCTGCGACAGCGTAGCCATTCCATCCTTGAGGCAGGTTAAACTTGAATTTCCATGCTGAACTAAAATTAATACATTAGCTGCCTATTAGATTACTTTAGGTACATGGAAACGATATCCTAGGAGTAAAGTCCAAGTGTAGAACAAATGTCTGTAAAAAAGAATAAAAGGAACATTGCAGACAATCCATGGAACATGCAGGACAGGATTAGGAAGATTTATTAAGTAAGAGGGACAGTTAGTAAGTTCCTCACAGTATAACAAAGTATACTTGGCCTTACTTTGAGAGTCACCCCAGAGGGACTGGCTGATAGATTACAAGTAACAGAAGGAAAATGGAAATATCAAGAAACAAGTTTTCCAAAAACCAGAAGAAAGGTGGTGGTTCAGAAAGACTCGCTCTATTCACATGTGCAAAAAATAAAAACAAATCTTTCAAATGTAATTAAGTACATCTAACCTATCCAAACTTAAGTCTGTTGTCAAATTGAAGCATGAATTAACTCTTCTATATCTCTGATTCCCATTTCCTTCAGGAATTCCCTCAAGGGGGTGGCCAGTGCAAAAGAGTCTACACGTATTAAATTACTGATGCAGCTCTTGAATGAAGGACTACTTATCAGATGTGGAAATTAAAGAAAAGCTGTCTTTATAATGTGCTAACAATAAAAACAAGTACTTAATTCATGGATAAGTTCACTGTGTACAAAGAAGGAGCAAAATTTTATGAAGAATTAAATCAGGAAAGGAGTGTTCGAGGGTGCAGGACTAGCCAGTCTCTCAACAGAACCCATCAGAGCCAACAGCTGCTGACGCTGCTATGTAACCAGGACACTGAGGGCGGCAGTGCTAAAGTGCTGCCGTCCACTCTAGCCACTGTCATCACTTGGAGAGTGGTCACAAGTGTACTTGTGCTTTTTTTTTGTATAGAATTGGGAATGTGAAAACATTTCATTGACAGCTATAAATATTAAACAGGCATTGCAAAAGAAATACAGACAAGCAATGGTCACAAAAATAAATAAATAGATAAAGCTTTAAACTGATGACACTGCCAGAGTGCACGGTGCATGTGATGCTAAAGATAAATAATTATTTTACCTTGCGTTCCATTATCAAGACAGTCATACATATGGATACCAATGCATGATATTGTTTCTTTATCAGCATAAGGGTTATTGTAAATTGTGAAGTTAAATAATGTGTGTACAGCTACTATGTATTTTCATGCATAAAAGGAAAGTGCCTTACCTGTATTTGCTGAAGTATTATGTGAATGTTAATGTCTGTGTGACTCCTTGAAAATAGTACATTCCACCCAGCCCAACAGAGTAAAAATAAACCAAAAGTAAGATGAGGAATTTGCAAGACTGCATTTACTTGGTAACCTACATTTTATACGTTCCAAACCAAGTCTCCCTTATGAAACAACAAGACATCAGATCCTCCAATGATCCAGTAGTACTGTCTGCCAACCTTCGACTAGAAGTGAAAGTTATCAGTGGCTCTCATATTGGCTTTTGAATGGGCCTTGATAGCTGATATCATGAGCTGGAGAGAGTTAGAGATAATAATTGGCAAGACATGTATGAAAAGTTACTTTCATTTGTTCAATTACGGGGCACTGACCATCAATTGATGATGAAGAATTCTTCAAAGTAACAAAATTTTTGTCAGAAAATGACAGGAAGGATTATGTGCATTAGGTGGATAATACTACTGAAAATCATTTACAAGTTCCTTGAAAGTGTTTGTTGCAGGTTTTGTGAGTAGCATATAAAAGGTCTTATAAGCTAAAGGTACTGGCATTGCTCTCAAATGTCCTTTTTGGCATTTGCTACTTCCTCAAAAAAATATGATAGCTTTGAGCTCAGTGACTGACCTTTTATATTGGAATGGATAATGGGTTCTGAAGTACAACACTGCATATACTCTCAACCATGTTTTGTCCACAATAATGTCTTAATCAATGATGACACTTGTTTAAAGAATATTTAGAGATCACTTTACACTGTTAATGAATTTCAAGTACCACAGCACCCAAAATATGTAAGAAAGCAGATCTGTTTCTCCTGTCAATCTTCAGGTGCAGCTGTCCTCTCATCCTCTTCTCCAAACCAGATACTCTCATTGTTCATAGATGATGACTGAGGCCCTAGGTACTAATCCCTTCCGATCATTGTGGCAACATAGGAGGTACCGGTCATCAACTTCTACCACTACTGTAAGAATGTCTCCACGGTTGAAGCTCAAGTGGCCATTATCAGTGGCTAGGCGATGGTGGAGCGTCTGCACCAATCTGAAATACCCCAGGGGAAGTGGTATTAACAAATATGATAAATTTTGAGAAGCAGAGTTCATAGCAGGGAGTGTGACTCTTTCAGAATGCCCACCCCCTCTGAATTAACTCAGGGCTATTTTTTTCCGGTAAAAGGAATGTTTAATTGATGTATCTTTGATTCTCTCACCCTCAGAGAAGGGACATTTTTTTCTGGAGCAGTACAAATGAAATATAACACTGTGGAGGGCCCTCTAGTGGTGTTGCTGACCAGGGATATGGAATGAAATCCACCACACTTTTAAAAGTTATAACATTTACCATTCTAATTCACAGAAAAATAACTGCTTTGTGACTATATAAACATGTTAGTAAGAAATACAGCATACAGCAAAAATTTACAAACTGTTACTTTTCAAGCCATCATCAAGCTCATAAATGGGAATACTGAAGATGCTGCTTCTGCAAATTACATGAGATGGTTTATTTGACTGCTATATGTAGATCTATTACAAGAAGCAATTTGATGTTACTTCTTAGAATAAGGAACTGGTAATAACTACTGGAGTGACTTCTTCAAAGAAAATTAAGAGAATTGTTTTCAAGACAAAATGCAAGTAATATGACATCAAAGCACAAACAAGGACTACCTCAGACTAAGGCACAATAGATGCTGCCACATAGAAAACTGGTGTTTGGCTTTAATCAGAGAAGTTGAGAAGAAGCAAAGTAATCTTCTTTTGCAAACATGAATACTACAAGGCATGCAGATGCTTATAACATTCACTGCTTATCCTTTTGCTCAGGTAAAGTTTAGTCTTTCATTTGATGTCTGGTCTACAAAAGAATAGATCCTGTTTGTAAAGTATCTCATTCACAGTAATTCAATTGAAGTGTTCTAATGAGAGAAACTAGGTCATCTCCATCACCAAAAATTGACATGCCAGGTGAGCTGGGCTACAGAAGAGATAGAGGTGAAAGACACCAATATCTGGTGCTAAAGGTAAATTTAGTTTCCAGTTGCTATTAAACTTAGTGCCGAATCATACGAATTAAGTGCAATACATTACCTTGCTACCCAAGAATGGCTTTCCTGACATTACGCAAAGAGCGGTGATATGGTGCTTTCTTCTTTGTGCTTTGAAACAGTGCTGTATTAGTTGCATTAAAAATTTTTTCCTCTTTTTTACTAAGGTAAGTCTGATTGTGGAAACAAGGCTTTACATCAAGTAAATGTCAGAAGTATAGCTGACAGAAATGGACATCAATAAATTAAGGTTTAAAAGTTGATGAATATGAAATTCCACAATCATACTTCCAGCTCTTATCTGATCTTACTACTACCTACTTGGGTGTATCTCCAGGCGCCACACGTCTCCCATGGCTAGCCGACCGTGGTTGTCCACCATACCTACGTTGCCCATCATACCTGCCACTAGAATTGTTGCCCTTGTCTCCATTATTTGGGACACGGCCAGGCACAGATGAGGCACGAACGATGTTACTGTTGACCGAGTTAGGACGTGGTGCCAGTCGAGAACGAACTGAAGGGGGTCGTGCTGCTGTATTCGCATAATCATCACTTGTGAAGTTCTGCGTTGTTGCCTTATCTTTCAAGGATCGTCTAGGAGCAGGCTTGGGTAATTCTTTAGGAGACACAGGGAAAGGCTTTGGAACTTGTTTTATCTGTGGGGAAGTTTTTTCTTTAGATGGCTCAAAAGGCTTGAAAGGACGTTGTGGAGAAGTCATGCTTACAGGCCGAGGTATTCTAGACCTGTTGGCACTACTTGGGCTTACTGCTTTCTCAGGTTGAGGTTGTTGTGTTTTAGAATTCTTCTTTTCAGGCCCTGCCATTTGTTCCCACTTCAACTGAAGCCGGCGGAATCTGATGCCCTCGGACTCTTCATCTCTCTCTGTATCTGCACATGCTCGTGAGCCCTTCTCATTTTCTGTGTCCTTTTCCGATGCTGACCTTTCACTTACATCTCCATCCCTACTGGAGACATCACTAACACGAAGATCTGTTGCCATATCATCATCAGTATGGTCACTTCCTCGAGAATAAACTGGTCGGTTGTTCTTAGGGTTGTCAAGAGAGTCTGTGTAGTCTTCACTGGAAGTTCCCCCAACTTCCTCCAGCATGAGTTTATCTATGGCTGTGAGTAGTCTAGAACCAAGCTGAACACCACTCCATCGTTTCCTCAGGGTTGGATTCATCTCCTCATTAGCCACATGCTCATAACAAGACCTAGGTCTGGGACTTCGGCTTTGTTCTCGAGATAGGTCTGAAGTGGAGTGTAGGAGTTCATTTTCATCGAGTTCTGGAGATGTAAGTACTCGCATTAAAGCTTTGACACGATCCTGCTGAGCTGCATTCTTGAACTCTTTGGTCTCTTTTGAATGCAAATGATCTAAAACTGAGGGAGGCCGGTCACCAGGGCTCTCTTTTGAACTTGTGTGCAAGAGGAGTCGTTCCTCCATTTTCTGGAGGCTTGCATGGAGGGCTTTGTATTCATGAAGAAGGTCAAGATTAAATGGGAGAAGGGCAAGGGGTCTTAGAGACAAGAGAAATTCATCATAGAGACTCTTTGTGGCAGTGTTGGAGAGGTAAAGGAAGGCTTCAGGATGATAATGCTTCTGGATTACACTCTCCCTTGTACGCAAGTAACTCAACCAGGAGTCCAGAGATCGGATGCTGTAGGGAGACAGTACATGTAAAATGGTACACATCTTAAATAACAAAACATTTCGGGATGCAGTGGTTAGTTATACGGTAAATACAAAGGTGACAGTCACCATTGGGAATGAACTACTTTGATGAGGTATATGAGGAGTGATGTACCAAACCAGGGTATAAAAAGCAGTGGGCCTATGGTTTTGGTGCATTTTACATGACAGTGGAAGTGTTCATGTGAGGTTTTTATTTGTCTATTCCTGATGCTCCTCAATAAGATGGGACAAGCAAATGAGAGAAAAATAAATATTATCACTACTGTCTTCAGTATGCAAACTCCCTGAAAAACTGGTCTACAACAAAGATATCCTTTTCTCATCTGCACAACACTACTTTAGACCCAGTCATCCTACAACTACACTGCAAACAAACCTCACACAAGACAACCTGGACAGCTTCAACAAACTAGAATCCCCTTTCCAAATGGTATTAGTGGCAAAAGACATCAACAAAGCATTCAACCCTATTTCCCGACACATTCTCACATAGGAGACACATGACACCGACCACCGCATTAACTCCCACTCAACAATACTCCATCCATCCTAAGTATCACCTATGATAGGCACATGACATTCACTCTCCACGCCACATGCATAACACAGCCATACAAAGCTAAATGCCCTCAGAACACATACCAGTATCAGATTTGGACAAGAAAAAAGAATCGCTTAAAAAATATAAAGTAACAACCATTGGCACGCTCACTGGCCTTTCACTGAAGGCCATGTCCCCCGTCATGGACACCCTTGGGTTAACTACAGTTGGGTTGCAAGCTACTGGCTGGCTAGGCCTGTCACAGCTGCGGTGCTTTGCCCCATCCGATGTTGGTACCCGTTTATCTATTAACCAGAGGAAGGATGAAAAGTTGGGTGAGCTGTATGCTGTGTGCCTGCACTGGGATCAAACCCATGCTAGTGCATAAGTAGTCAGCAATGCTTGCCACAAAATTACCAAGGCATCTAACCCCGTAGTATTCTCTATAAACAATTCATTCACTCCATTCTAAACTATGCTTCACCTACCCTGGTCACCCAACTCATCAAAACAATTATTACAAGGCTGTAAAGAACAAAACCGAATTCTCAGAACAATCAAAGACTGCTTAGCAACTACAGACATTGAAAAACTACATAACAAAACAGAAACAAAAATTCTTCCAATAAAATCCTGCCTTAATGTGCTCAGCACTCAGTTCTTTACAACAGCACAAGGCCCTTCTCATTCAAATGACTCTATGACCAACCATCAACTCCCAAATAGAAATAAAATACTTACACCCACTTCATAGCTTGGCAATCTAAACTTAAAGATCTCTTCTCCTGCAACAAACGAAAATGAGCAAGTATATACAAACAGTAATCACCTAATGAGCACTAAAGAAATGCCCTCCCAACCCAGTTTTGATCTTCACACCCATCTGAGACTGCACTCCCCAAGCATGTTCAAGTTACAAAAAAAATTCTTGTTTGTGTTCTGGACATCCTCTATATCTCCAACATTACAACACTCATTCATCATAACACCAGACCCCTCCAGCCCAAGATACAACTTCCACACTAAGACAATAAACACTTGCTCCTCAACTGAACTGCGCTCACCTTACAAAGACATAAACAATAAACACATTATCATCCTTTTGACCTGTGGTCTCACCCATTGGACATGGCCAGCTGCCTGATTGCTGCAGGAACCCCAAAGAAGGGGCTCCTAGTACAATATTGGGTAAAACCCTAGACATGGCAAACTTTAATGCCTAAGAGAATGCCATATGATGATAATGTTACTGTTTTTAGCTTACGTCAAATATGTACCCTGAAAAATTTTGGTCCCTGTAAATTGACATATGGTGAGAATGAGTAAAGAGAGTTGATATAGAGGATATAGTATAAGTGATACACAAGAGAAGGGGGAAACTGATACGGGGATGAAAGGGTGAAGTGAATATGATTCTGAGTGCTTGGTGCCTAAACATACAGGAAGATGAATAGTGTGCACAGGATAGAATGAATTAGAGTGATGTGGTATACAGTGGGCAACATGCTGTTAATGAACTTAACCAGGGTATATGAAATAGCTGGGGTAAACCACGGAAAGGTCTGCGGGGCCTGGATGTGGATAGGG
>JAUTYZ010000041.1:138077-156545 GCA_032273725.1 Panulirus interruptus | reverse complement strand
ATAATTCACTCCACTTTAAACTATGCTTCACCTGCCTGGTCTTCCACCCTCTTGATAACAAATGTAACAAAGGTGCAAACCACACAAAATAGTGCTCTTAGAACAATCGCAAACACTCAATACCTTCGCAGTGAAACAAAGTTCCTCCGAATAATGTCCAACCAAAAAATGCCAGCACTCAATTCTGTGCAACAGCACTTGACCATTCCCACCCAAACCACTTTATGACTAACCATCAACCCCAAAGTAGAAATATAAAGCTTACTCCGGCATCAACACTTCTGTAGCCACTACTCAAAGATCCCCATATCCCAATATATATAACACTGACAAAACACATACACCAGAAATAACCTGACAAGCACTAAACAATAACCTGACAGGCACTAAACTGCCGCCCTCAAAATTCAGACAGGGCCAAGACATGAGAAAATTTCTTCAATGCTTCCATATTTATACTCATGATTTGAGGACCAGCCCTGTTAACAATGAAGAAACTGTAAACACAAAAAATTACATAATTAGAATAATTACATTTAGTCATTTAGACATGAAAAAAAAGGTTACATGTAATCATTAAAAAAAGGAGTACAATTACTTTTGCAAAAACAGTAAAACAAGGAATACATTACAAATATTAAAAAATATGAAAAATCAAGGGAAACACAATATGGTGCTCCTAAATCAAACAATGGTATTCAACTGAACCAGCAAGTCATCATTGTTCCAGCTAGGCTTAGTTTGGAGAATATGCAAGTGCCTTGGATGTTGCACTTTATTCTTTGGATCAGTTATTTTAAGATTACCCAGATCAGGCTTTGAAAGCCACATACCTTTATGATGAGACTTGCCATGATGCTGTTCAACCCAACAGAGCAGAGAACACTTTGTCAGTCCAATATACGATGCATCATATCATGCACAGTGAAATTAATAAACCCCTGAGGATTGACAAGCAAACAACACTCTGTCTTTTAATTTGCATAGCGATGCTAGTTTTAGATGGTCAGTCAAGTTGATATTTACATCCAAGTAAGGATTACATTTATATAACAAGAGTATAGCTCTTAATGTTTTTTCACCTGTATACCAACATGAGGGGGAACTACATATATCAAGTTTAGAGAAGTACATACTTTGATGGAAGGCTTGTAAATCTTATGCCCCTCTCATGCTTATAAATTCTCTAATTTTTTGAATAGTCAACACTCAAATATCAAGTTTATGTTAAAGACTGAAAATATTGTGAACTTCAATTTGTGGATGTAAATAATAAAAAGCATGCAGATCATTTTGAAACATCAGTTTACAGGAAGACTAATATCATCAGGCTAGACATAAGTTTCTTTAGTTTTGTATCTGTTCATTTGGGTGCACTGTATACATAATGAGTATAGCTTAATAAAATCTTTTTTAAAGATAATAGTTTCCAAGCATGATTATTTCTTGTGTAAACAAATTCCTTAAGATTTACGAGCCTATCATCACAGTAAGTACTCTACCTAAACTCAAGAAGCATATATTTCTCCCTTTTGGAATACAAATACTGTTTTAGCTGAAGAAAGAACTATGCTCTTTGCTATGTAAATATTTTCCTTACATGGATGTACTTATTGTCTTAACTAACTATCTAGCAATAGGATCACCATTCATATTTAGAAATAGGGTGCCTTTTACTTGTTGATCTTCAGTGGTTTATTTATATCATTGTTCATCATGTTATGCAGTGTATATTGGATCTACAAAGCAATCTCTACCCCATAAGGTCGAATTGCATTGTGGCAAGTCTGATCATGGAGTTATGTGGTTTTCAAAGCCACTTTAAGGGCTTATATAGAAAATTATGGGTATACTTTTTTAAATGATGAATTTAAGATAATCGGCTGAGAAAATAATGTGCAACATCTAAGATTCCTCGAGTCCTTGCATGTCATTCAAAACTAAGCCCAGCCTGAATGATAATAACCTGGTGGTGAAATCACTGTACTTATAACATTAAGCAATGAACTCTAACTTTGTATGACATCATATGATCTAGGCCTACCACTAAGGTCAGAAATCAGCACTTGGACTCCTTTGACCATAACAACAAAAGGTTTGCCTACATAGACATGGCAATGAAATCAGTTACAGATTGAACTCACTCCCATTTGAACTCCTGCGCCATTGTCATACCTGATCCCCATCTGAAATGTCGATGAGCTTGGCAGCCATCCCTGGGGCATGACTGACCCGATTCCTTCATAAATACCTGGTCATCACTGACGAGAGTCACTCAAGCAGTCAACTTGCCATAGACCACAAGTGCACTGCTAATGCCCAAATATATCTTGGGACTATGTGACTCCAGACTTCAGGAGTCCATGGGGTTTCTCCACTGTCAGGAAGAGCACACACACACACACACACACACCAAAGACAAGCTTCAGGCAGTGATCCTTGTTTCTTTTTTCAAGGTTTGGGAGGACCTTCAGCTCATGAAGCTTAGTATGTACAAGTAATGGTGTATTTGTGTGTGTGTGGGGGTGGGGGGATAGAATATGAAAGTATATGTAGTTGGAGTATGCTAAGTTTTAATAGGGCTTGGTAGTGGAAGCTTCCCAGGTTCAAATAGAATGCTAGGAGCAGTGCCAACTTCATTGAATCATTTTTTCCAAATAAAGAGATCCAATTTTTGAGAGTGGGTGGCTAATATTTGGGAAGTGAAGTGTAGCTAGGTTACCATATAAAAGTGCAGGTTGGACTTAACTAAAGGAAGTAAAGGTTTAGTGTAACCAGAAACAAACACTCATATTCAGTTAAAAGATCTAAATTCTCATGATTGAGGCTACTTATGCTAGTAAGCTTCATTTCTGTTGCCAGTATTACTGTGGGTTATCAGTTTAAGACCTCTAGCACTGCCTGTTTCATGAAAGATTGGTGTGGACTCTAAGTAAAGGCATATACCAAGACCAGTCAGTCATAACAAGGTTTGTCAGAAAGAGGTGAAAGGAACCATCAGAGATCAAATGTTTGATGTCATGGGAAATTGTTAAGAATCAAGACCAGAAGGTAACACAACTAGAGCTTGAGGTAAAGAAACAGGAATCATTTCCAGAATCATAAAGGTAACATGAGATGAAAGAGGAACTAAGGGATCTGTGAAATATTTGTCACAGTATGAAAAAATGTTAAATTATTGGAGAGGATTCAGCAGGTACAAAATGATTGGAAAGAAGATGAATTCGTTAAAAAGTAAATAAGGTTTGATAGGTCTTTTCTAGATGTCGTAGAGGATGTTCAGTTAGAGAATAGGATTAAATCACATACAGAACCTACCAACAATGGTGGCCAGGAAGGTGCAAAAGGAGCAATATTGGCAACTGTTTGATAGAGGAAAGGACTGAAACACTTATGGAATATATTCATAATAGTGGGTAAGGAGATGCAGAAGAAGCAATATCAGTAGCTGTTCATTTAGAAAAAATGACTGAAACACACGCAGACTCTATTGACAGTAGTGACAAGGGAGGTTTAGAGAGAGCAGTTTCAGCAGCAGATCAACAGATGCATAGCATGAAGATTGATGTAGAGGAACATGGACCAAGAGTCAAACAAACATAGGTACACAGGAAATTAAGTGAAGCTGTTGAAAGAATGATATGCAATGTTAGAGATGGAGCAATCAAGGAAGATTATGGCCTAGTTGGTGGAAGGTTTAGAAAGGTTCAGAGCATACAAGACCAGTGCTTGTTAGGTAAAAGAAAGATTTTAGAGAATGTGAGAGACACCAGGTGACAATTTAACATTGAAGGATCTAGCCAAAAAGTGGGTGGCACCAAAATTAGAAAGATTAGTAAAACAGGAGGTCATTAGAATAACTCGTTGATTATTTTTAGTTTGGAAGATCATACACCAGATAAGGAAAAAAGAGGAATGAAGAAATTATTTTTAAGAATAATTAATGGAGGCTATAGAATTGCCAGATGCAATTTCTCTTACTGAAGAAAGAAGAATTGATGGTTATAATCAAGATGTAAGGAAGTGACCAGTTATGTTTACAAATGACTTTGGAGTCATCTAGCCTGGAGGTACTAAGGAAAGCTAAGAAATTTAAAGGCAAGGTGGAATTCAGTGGGATATTCATCATATGTGATAAAAGAAGAGAGGAAGAAACAAAGAATACAGAAAACAAAAAACTAGATATGCCAGATGAGGCAGGAGGATGGAGTAGCCTTACTAGCACTGCAGAGAGGGCAGGAGGATTTGGAGATGGTAATGTCATACTGAAAACAATGTATTCAGTTGTTGATGGATTAATAATTAATGGTAAAGAGCTGGGATTTAAGGATCACGCAAGGGAAATTATACCTGATAATGTTGGACTGAAAAACAAATCGTATGAGAGCACGTTAAACGATTTGAATCTATTTTGCTTAGAAAAGAGATAGTTAAGAGGTGAACTAATACAAGTCTTCCAAATTATCTTAGGCTTTGATAATCTTGATCTGCCAAGTTACTTAAGACTTAATTTATCTGATTTCACATGTAGTAATGGATACAAACTTATAGGCAAGCGTTTTACTCCAAATGAGACGAAGTACTTTTTCTTCAACAGGCTTATTAGCATATGGAACGATTTGCCAGTTAGAGTGGTTGAAAGCATTACTATAGAAACTTTTAAGAATAGACTTCATAAATATTTTGTTTCATGGCCATGACTTACACTATTTGCACCTCCTTAGTCTCACTGCTAATTTACAGGTTCTCTTTGAACTACCTGCATGCCTTCTAACTTTTACCACACTAATCTGTGAGTTTGTGATATCTTCCTCTAACAGAAACAGCCTTGAAAGGACCCAGTGGTCTGTTGCTGTTTGATTTCCTTTGTATTTCTTTGTATAATGGGAAGAGTAACTGTCAGGAAGAAGTGCATAGTGGTTTTTATATAAAATCCTCCAAGGAATTGCAGTGATCCAGGACATTTATATATATGATAACAAAAATGAAGGAACAGTCAGGATGGTACATGAAGCAGTAGAATACTCATTTCTCAGAGATGGGAAAGTAATGACAATGGTGGAAAATTTCCTATACCAACGTCATTGACCAGACTAGGATGAGATATATGTACATACCATCATTTCTATCTCTTATCTTCACACACACTCGGATGGATATTGAGAATATTGCATGTGATACACCAGTTGATAAAAGTGATCATGTAGTGCTCAAGTTTGACTGTGGTAAATTAGAACATTAAAAGAGCAGACATGAAACAAGACATAAAGAGGAGATATAATCATGAACTACTCAATCCTCAAAAATTTCTGTGATAATGTAGATTAGGAAATGGAGTTCATTAGCCAGGATCCAAGCCTTTGTGGAGAGAGGTTCTGTAAATTTACAATAATCACATGAAATACTGTCTGATATATTACTAGAGAGGGAAATTATCAAGGGAATGGAAAATGGCAAACCGTACATTTCTGTAAGAAATGAGACCAAGAACAGGCGCTGAACTACAGTCTCACTGATGAGTATGGTGTGTAAGGTTCCAGGAAAGATAACTGTAAAACAAGAGGATGACATTCTGCAGAGGACAAAATGCTTAAGTGAGAGACAGCATGGTTTTAAGGAAAGGAAGTCATAGGTAACAAACCTCTTAGAGTTGTAGAAGAGAGTCAGCTCAGTCTTGGACAAAAGGGAATGCCGGTTGAATTGTTTTTATCGACAGCCAGAAAGCATTTGACTCTACCACATGGGAGTCTGATTCAGAAGCTGGACCATCAAGCAGGAATAAGGGGGGAACTCCTTCAATAAATGGAAGATTATCTCGGTGGAAGGAAACAGAAATCACATGTTTGAAGAGTCCTCACCAAATGGGTCAAATTAACCAGTAGAGTGCCACAGGGTTCTGTTCTTGGACTATTGCTCTTCTTTGTCTTTGTAAATGACTTGCATGAAGGTATGGTCTCTTCCCTGAATATGTTTGCAGGTGATACAAAGGTCATGAGGGAAATGAAAAGCAAGGAGGATTGCATCAACTTACTTAAAAGGGCACTGAAACAGACTCAAAAGTTTGCCTCATACATGGTTGATGAAGTTCAACCCAAGCAAATGTAAAATAATGATAGGACATTGAAAAAGGGCCTCATATGATAAATATCTAGCAGGAAATATGCTTCAGAATTCTGTGTGTGAGAAGAATTTGGGGTTTGACATCATCCTTAACCTGTTGGCACAATCTCACATTAGGAGAATACGTAAGGAAACAAACTGAATTGTGGCAAATATGAGAATGGCTTTGAAGTATATGTTTAAGGAAATATTTAGCAAGCTGTTCTTTTCCCACACAATGCCAAAATTTGAATATGCTTCTTAAGTTTGGTCAACACACGTAAAGAAGCACAAAGAGCTACTAGAGAAGGCTCGGAGAAAGGCAACAAAGATGGTATCAAAATTAAGAGAGCTGAGTTACAGAGAAGGGTTAAAGGCTTTAGATTTGCCCACCATATAAGACAGAAAATTGAGGGGTGACCTGATCACAATCTTTTAAGTTTTTAAAACAGATTGATGATGTAAACAATGACCAGTTCTTTGAGAGATGTAGGGATAGTGCAGCTCTCTCTCTCTCTCTCTCGGAAAAAGGGGTAGATTATGGACGTAGGTGTAAATGCAAGGAAAGGAATATTGGATCAGAGGATGAAAGGGACATAACATGAATTTATATAAGAATTTTGTCAAAAATGATGTAAGAAGTAATATTATGGTATAAAAGTGGTGGATGAATGGAATAAGATGACTGAGAACATGATTAATGCAGACAGCATACATGATTTTAAGAAGTATGATAGTAGAGAATGTTTTAAGAAATGGTGCTCTCTTTTATTTTTTTTTTTTTCAGCTGTATGTGTAGACTCCTACAGTACTTTGTGTGTAATTATTTTTTAGCATCCTGAACGAAACAGAGTTGATATGACCGTAATTTAGGCTAGATTATGTTGTATTAAACCTTTCTATATAGGTGTTATTAACATGCTATTATCTTCACTCTCATCACTTGCTGACTTCAGTTATATTTTTTCCCTTATTGAATGTATCACTCAGATATATACAGCAGATTTAAAAATGAAGTTATGCATTTTTATTTCTCAGAGTCGGAAATGACAGATGACCTTGATGTTGATGCCATGTTGGAAGCCCCATTTAAAAAGGAGGTAAGTGACAGAAACTGGATGAAAGGTATCCCTGATTCTCAGGTTATGACAGTGTTGATAAGAATGTTTGAGATTTAAACATGTGTATTATATGATTTTGATATATGAAAAATTTTAATGAATTATAGTTCTGTGATGTACATCTTGAGTGGCAATCATTAGATATATGTTACAGCTCATCGTTAGTAATGTATATAATTTACTGTTTGCTAAGATTTACATACACTGCTTTTTTGCAGAAGTGGTGTACGAAACCAATCTTCATTTTTACTTTGATGTTATTTTTTATATGATTCAGGTGTTTTACAATATAAAAAAAGATAAAGAATTTGCAGGTGAATGTGTGTGTATACTAGATAAATGGAAGTACAAGTATGAATGTGTATGTTGGTATATATTTGATCTTACAGCCTTGTTGAAGAATTTTATTACTCATGGAAACAGCATTTCAAAGTTTTGTATTTATTTGTATCAAAGCTTGTCCCAGGAACTCACTCTTAAGGATCAAGTAATGCATTGTGAAGTGTCTCATATCATAGTTCAATTTTTTTCACCAGGGCTGTAAGCTGGTGAGTGTGAATCTGCTGTGTGCCTCGCTGATCTCTTCTCCCCATTCTCTGTTGTTTTAGATAACCTATTCAGTCACTGTCTCCCACCCTCCATGATAAAACGGTCGTGAGCTCGAATACTGTGCTCCCAACACCGCCAGGTACTGGTAGTCATAAGTTATACCTCTTGTTGATGAACAGACACAATGACATGTCATGTAAGCTGTTCACTAACTGGCCAAAATACAGTACAGAAACTATATGCACAAGCTCAAGTTTAACTAGACTTTTCAAAACAAAAACTTTGTTTTAAGGAGTCAAGACTTGAACAGTTAGCTTATATTGTCTTGAATGTATTTTGTTCAGTTATGAACAGTTATACCTCTGTAAGTCATTGCTAGTATTCTCACTAAAGCTTTCATCTTACCTATGTTCTTGCTGAGATTAGTAGTTTGTAGCTAATATTGTTTTTAATGAACTTTAAATTTAATCCATGTACATCAGTTTTAAGTAATACTTATTCAATGTTTCAATCCTAGATCAGCCATAGTGGTAGATTATCAGCAGTTTCTGAAGTAACTCTTTGCTTAGGATGATTTATATGGTGGAAATTGAATATCCTGGATTTCCTGTTTTTGTATCCTAATATATTTTAAAGTATAGGGCATCACAATTTAAAGGAAGACAATGTAGCAAGTCTTATGAAGTTTCTATCTGGATATCTTTGTTCTGTCTTCCCATGTATAATTAGAGATAAGTCGTAAGTTAACATCTTGATTAGGTGTTTTCTTGGAAATGAAAACACTTTCATGGATTTCAAGCATATTCATAAGCTTGCTGTGTTATCTTTTGTCACTTTTTTTTTTTTCGTGATTACATACTTGGGAGGAATTTTTGAAATTTTTAAGTTTCATTTCCTAAATAGAAGTTAAGAAGTAACTTGTGAATTGAAGTTTCCAAGCAAATGAAGAAATAGTAGTGAACACTGCTCTGCTAACACAATGGTACCAAAGTGAAGAAAAAAGTGGTTATTGGTGAAGCTGCAGTGTGTCCGTGCTGGTCTGGTACTGACAACTTGGTATCTCACTCAGATGCTGGCGATGGCAAGCTCACATCGAGGGATTCGCTCGTTACTCACTCCACTCAACACCCACCACCTTTAATTGACCACAATATTTGTTGTTTATGTGTCATGAGGACAGTCAGTGAAACAGGTATAATCTTGAAGACAATGTTGAGTTCTGCTGTGGTCAGTCTAATCTTATATTCCTTTTTTTATTATTAATTTTCCTCTTGTGCTGTGACTGGTGCATGTGTTGTATATTGATGCAATATAACTTCACATGGCGTCAAGGCTCCAGTCTAAAGTTTGCGTTTTGCAGGCGGCCGTGCCTTGGTTGGACCCTACGGATAGAGAGACATCAGGTACTAGCGGGCTGGAGGCTACAGCATTATGTATACTATATTGGTGCACAGAGCTAGGAGGTGCACTGAAAGTTTGATTCTTAGGGGTGCACTTAACATTTGGTGTACCCTATAGTTTTGACAGTGACACAACATGTTTATTGTTGTTGACATCGGAAGTGTGTTTGTTAATTCATATGCATATTTGTGCGTTTGATCCTTAGTGATTGTCACACTTGGCTGCTGTTACACCAAATGGATGTGTGGTATGATTGTGTTGGTTTGGAAGAACTATAGTGCAGATCGTGTTGAGAAACTCTTGGATTTTTTTTCTGTAAATGCCAAATACATCCTATTTCAAGAGTTTCCTACAAGGTATTCTGTATAGCTTTAACCATGCCTGAAGTTAATTCATCTTTATAGCCAAGTTTTTATACTTGGTGGGAGAATGTAATGATAGGCTTTGATAATTACGTAGAGAACTAATGCGTGGCTGTTCTGTTTTCTTCTTCCCACCCTTGCCCTTCTCCCACCACCCACCTGTGGCTGGTGCTGCCGTTACACCGTCTCTTGTGCTCCCCTAGGACGGAGGCAGTTCATCAGCAGACGCCAGACCAAAGGAAAATGGACACACCTCTTCTAAGGACAGGTAATAATAATATAAAGGATTTGTAAATATCTTACTTCATTAAAGAATCTTAAGAACTGGTCTGTATCCAATGGTCATTCCTCCTAACCCCCAACTTCCCATAGTTATACATTGCCAACCGCAGTTTTGCCAACATTGGGGTCTTCCTGGAACTTAACCCTGCAGTTGCCAAGGGACATCTGTGAACTTAATTGTAAGGTGTTAAGTTAGAAACTTCCTAGGACCAAAATAATCACAATATGGGAGAAACAATAATTAGATCTATAGGATCCACATGGAATGTATCAAAAAGGCACCAAACAGTATTATGAAACAATCCAATAAGTGGGATGGAAGGACATATTTTATGTCAAATGAAATAAGAAATACTTAGCTCCTAACCCATTTACTGTGGCTAGGGCATTTATGCCTTTGTATTTTTTGTTGTTTTTCACTGCAGCTTGGTCCTATGTGTACAGTCATTAGTACTTTAAGTGGCATCCCTTGCATTGTTTCCAGACACGGTACCTTCAGTTTCTTCCATTCACAGGTCATTATATGTGAAGATGTCAAGAAAGCCTGTTGTACAAGATTTGTGCCGTCAAGTTTGGTAATATGTTTTTGAAGCTGTGTCACTCTTACAAGATGATAGATATTACTTATGAAAATTCTCAGTAGTCATATACATTTATGATAAAAACATTTTGAAAATACCAAGTATACCTGAAAATACTCCTGGAATACCTCATAGGCCTGGAAGTTGAGCAGCATGAATTAATGGACACATAACATACATAGAAATTGTGGATGGGTTTAATTTGCTATTGAGAATAAACTATTGAAATGTGAAATCTAACTGTCACACCAGGTTGAGTTGTATATCATTTTCTTTAGAAAATTACATTCTAGTGAATCATTTAAGAAACTGAAGGAGATATATTTTTAGAATGTTTGAGAATATCCTACACACTGAGTATCACTGGATATTATGCCTTCTGCACTGAAGGGGCTAAATGGCGGCCGTAGTCACCCAATGATCTGACTGGGGACACCTGTCACCGTCAAATGATTTAACTTTCCCTGCCTCTGTTTTAGCCACTTCTCTAGATATAGATATAGATTTATGCATTGAGATTTATTCATCTGTTTCAAGGCAGCCCACGGACCTGGGTAGTTGCTGAAGTGGCAGTGTGCGATAATTTCTCCTAACAGTCTGTCATCCTTCAGCCATGCCAATGACAACTCCATCTCATGAGTTTACTTGGAAGGAAATCGAGTGGCTTTTAACTAGATTTAGAGGACCAAGCAGATGATCCTGAATTACTCTATGATAATCTGTCTCCAGATCATTGAAAGTTGACCAAGATGAGGCAGGAGGTGTTTCTAGCACAAGTGTAGGCAGTGTTCCCAGCACCTATTTGACCTTGACAACACTGCAACTGACTGGTGCAGATGGTGATTTGACCAACGTTTATGATTTTGATGTTAAGAAAAACTTGTCAATGAATCAAACTGATAGGCAAAAAGATTTATAAAAATCATATAAGATAAAACATATTAATGATTAGTAATCAAATCTTTAGAGTAAGCAAAATAAACAATGCAACATGCATAGTTGCAACTCACATAACACCCTGGCTTCACTCACACACTTTTTAAAGCTTTGTGCTTGCGAAGATATAAACCTCCTACACATTATAAGTAACAGAAAAGAACTAAATATACTCTTGAAGGGATTTTTTTTTTCAGTCACTTGAATATTTCTAAAAATGTAAGGCTAAATACAATTTATATACAACTTGAAAAACATGATACTCAGAGGGTTAGAAAGGAAACCGAATTAAGAAGGTAATGGGTTAAAAACTATTGGTTGTATCAAAAATCAACAAATTGAATCCCCAAAGTATTTCCATAAACAACACAGCAAAAACTTTCGTACAGTAACCTTCGAAGGAAAAAAGAGAAAGGCATAAGTCAGGGACACACAATAGTGTCATGATACCAACCACTGATCACTCAATAATTTCAATAATACCACAAAAGTACTGATTGTACCAATGAATCAACTTATTTAATTCCACCAGAATTGCTGTATCTTCACCATAGGAAAAAACTATATACAGGGGAAAAAGGAATAAACTGAAGGAAAAAGAAAGACGGAAGAAATGAGGAGACATGAAGGACATTATACAAACCACTGGTCATTTAGTAATTCCAGTTTTACCATAACATGCCAATCCTAATACTATTGGTTACACCAGCTGACCAAACAACTCCATTTCTGTAAAATATGTTAGCTGAGATAGCACAAGCAAACATACCCACTTTTGCCCTCCCAGATAGCAAACTCTCTTTACACACTTTCCTCAATGCTCCCAGAGCCTACACCCCCTCACCTAATCTGTGACTCAACTGCACTTCCTTGGTTCCATTCAATGATATGTCCACTCCTAAGCAGGGTTGCCAGGTGCCGCAATACTCATTTGGCATCTATGTGTATGATTTTTGGCAAAATATTTTCGAAAAATGGCAGTCTCTTTGGCATTTACAAAAGGAAAATAGAAAACTGAAATATTAGCCACAAATTTTACATGCTTTATTGAAAACACACACACACCCACCTGGATGAAAGTAGATACAGAGACAGGACAACACGAGTTAGCTCAACTCCTGTAAACCACAATTTTGTAATTACAACTAGGCAATTACACACTATTAATGAAAACTTTCAGTCAATATTTGGAGTGCCTCTTCAGCTTCATTGCTATCTGTATCCCCTTCATGAGTTTCATTACAAGGTTCACTCTCATACATACTCACTATGAAATTCCTTAACTTCTCTTCTGATACAAGAAAATCCTAGGCCGGTTCCTCTGATCCAGCTTGGTGACGTAAACATTGACGTCATACCCATCTTGGGGAAACCCCCTACGTCATGCATGACGCAGCTGCTGTGGGCGGCGGATCCCAGTGTCCTCCGGCAGAGTGACGCCAAGTAACCGCCCTGCGCGTGCTCACCCTCTGGCCACACACTGAGGCCGTGCAAACTGAACGAGTCGCCCCTGCGTTCAGTGGTCGCTTAAAGCAGGCCTACCATGACACATACAGGAGGAAAACGGAGCGTTCTGCCATGGAACCTGCGTGGCTAGGAGACCGCGCACACTCCGTAGGTTTCAAGACTTCACGTGGCGACCGGACTCGTCGACACCGTCGTGGAACATCCGTATATTGTTGTCCCGCAGGTGGACGCGTTGTTCCATTTTCTCTCAAGACTCCTCCAGTGTTTCTTTGTAAACGACCGTGTTGAAATTAAAATGTACTGCATGGGTGTTACATATGCGGACAGTGACACACACATTATTTCACTAAAGGATCGTCTAGGAATGTTCACTGCAACAACTTCTTTAGTAATTGATTTTGATAACATTGGTTATTTTGGTCTATACTTCCCGTTGCCTATACGGAAAGATGTCTACCCTAATGGCATTTTGATTGATACCATGCATGGTTTACATGTTGTGGTGACTGTGATGCATGATTTAACTGTGTACTATTTCCTTGTGCGTTCTTTGTTCAACAGAGCTATGAAGGAATCCAGTTCTCGCTCCACACCTATTACTGCTTCTTAGTTAAGTGTTCATTTTTTCTTGATATGGAGAACTGATATTCGTAGGTTACGAACTGCTTATGATTGAAGTTCTTGTACATTATCTGATAAAACTATTTAAAAAGGTTGCTCAAAATACACAGTTTAAATAATCAGCGTGTTGTCACTTTGACCCAGGATTCCGAAGGTCTACAGGTAAATTCTGATTCACAGGTAACTGCGTAGCATTTCCAGGAGTTACGTCATAGTTCTGACATCATCTGTCGAAATAAGTTCGTCTTGTCGCCACAGAACTGATCCTTTGGGGGACCTGTCAAAATATCAAAAGAATAATGTGATTTTCTCAGGATATTACTGACTGACATATTGGTGCACATGTTAAATTTAGGATGCAGATTTATGAAATCTGATTCTTTGGAAATCAGATCAAAGCTGAGGTGAAACTCTTCACTTCGTAAGATTTCTTTTTCTTTTTGAGTGGTAATGTTTACAAAAGCGTTCATGGATGTGACGGAACTGTACGTTCTTTGTACGATAACCACATGAGAGAACACATCCTGCGTGATGATTATCGTGCATGTGACAGCAACGTGCCCGGGTGGTCTTTAAACGACCCAACTGCACTTGAGAGTGATTTGGATCGCGAGTGCAAAGTGGTAAGAGGCACCTCGCTAACCCCGGTCAGCCTGACACTTCACGAGCAACCACACAGACATAACCGCTTTTTCCATACCCATTTCGTACAGAGAAAATAGCCTTCTGATAAACTGAGAAGTGCGTTGTGTGGGTAGGATGATGGAAGAGTGTGTGGGTAGGATGATGGAAGAGTGTTTGGGTAGGATGATGGAAGAATGTGTGGGTAGGATGATGGAAGAGTGTGGGATGGATGTTGTAAGTCTGTGAGGCCGGGATGATATATGTTGGCGGGGTTATGGGTGTGTGTGGGCGAGGGCGTGGGCTGTACTGCTCCCTTCTGGACACCAGCCGGTCAGGGAGGCCTCTCGTGCACCTGCGGCTGTCCAGTCCCTTCATGATCGTTCCCTGCCGCTCTCTTTGTACTCGTCTCCTCCCTTGTCGTCGTCCTCTCCCTTCATGATCGTTCCTCTCCCCGCATGATCGCCCTCCCACCCTTCATGATCGCCCCTCTCCCCTCATGATCATCCTTCTCCCTTTGTGACTGTCCCCGTCACGGCGCGGTCATTCCTTACCATTTCCCTTACATTGTGTGGAGCCCCAGTGGCCGACCTCATTACCGCCCACTCCCAGCACAGGTGGACCAGAGGCCCGTGGGCAGCCACACCAGTCCGCCCGCCTCGCCCGGTTGAGGAAACAAATTTGGTCATCTTGACATTTACAGCCGGGGAAACTGTTGCTCTTTAACTGCCTATGACTTCAGTCAGAAGAACCCGAACAAATTAAGCTGTGGGTGGTGAAAGTAAGTTATTTATAGGCGGCGGGTTGCCTTTCTATCATAATGCTTCCTTCACATCTAGCAGCAACAACTCGTGGTTATATGACATATCCTTTTGTTGAGGACAAAGGATCCATCATCATTCGCCCTTTACAATGGATCGCTTATTTTATAGTTCATTCGACACTAATCCGATCTTCTCTAGAGGCGTTGTCACTAAGATATGGAAATCTAACTTGTATCCTGAGCGTGCGTGTGTGTGTGTGTGTGTGTGTGTGTGTGTGTGTTTGTATGTCCTGTGACGTCCTTTGGGTCATGGAGATGCTGGATGTGACCGACGTCTCGATTTTAGAGAAAATAAACGAAATAAAGAAAAAGGAAATATCGCTGACGCTCTAATGCAACAACCGTAACGTCTCTTGAGTAGAACACACACTCCTGTCTCGGTTTTGTTGGGGTTGAAACCCACACCAGATAACCTTTCTTATTGTTCTCTTGGTACTGTAGCGTATGCTATTTTACTTCCGTCTTAACACCATGCATGTGTTGTGATTACATCTCCCTGGATATCTGTGTGGTACCTGGCCCTTCAACCTTCTCTCAACATTAGGTTAATCAGTTCAAGTCATCTCAACACGTAGGGGAATCAGGTCATCTTAAACACAAGGGAACTCATTGTTTCATTCCCCGTTGAAATGTCCACGTTTTCTTCACCGCCAGACGGTTAGATAAACATACCTTTACACTCGGGGACAACTGAGCTCTAACTTTCACCACATTGACTCGGGTGTTAAGTGCATGACTGAGACACTTTATTATTGGGAGATTATACTATCATGACTCATTCTTGCGCGCAAGTCAGCGATTTCTTCCCAAATCCTGTTCAGTTAAGCGAGTTTAAGTAGACAGTCCCTAGACGTACTAAGTCTGTGTTAGTGGCTCACGAACTGAATAAAACTCTTTTTCCATGACATAAGGGGTTTAATTTTTACCGTCATCAGCGTCTGGTTTATTTTGGTCGCCAGGCTCACCTTATGTACGGTAGCGCAAAAGGATTTCAGAGGGCATGAAATGGTCTTCTTTTTTTTTTTCATCTAAACTCACCTCGGGACCAATTTCTATGAAAGAATCCTGGTGTTACCCAAGATCTCTTTCCAGAGGCTCCTGCGGCCCAAGGCTGCCCTACTCCCAGCAGCAGGGAAATGCATACTCCACCGAAGCGAGAAGTTCTTTGACGAGACCGTACTCCCAGTGATACAGCCTCGCCAAAGGTGACTTTTCACTCGCGGTGTAACCTGGACCAGGCGGAGTCCGGTAACACCCATGGGTCTTTGTCAGACCCTAATTACCAGATACTTCATAATATTAGACGTTACAAAGTTAGTTCATTACATAAGTTTACGGTACATGTATAGTACAATTCAGTAGGCTCATCTACTAGTTGCGAATTGTGGGTAAACTTTCAGAATTTCAGATTTCTTACCATTAAGTTGTTGTACCATCTCTTGAAGGGTTTGTCTGGACCTGTCTCTTAAGAGATTCAGTTTTCTAACAAGAAAAAGACACAGAGTTCCAGTGTATGTCCACACCTCAAGCCACTCACTTTACGACTCATATGACTTACGTTTCCATCAATAGGACCCGAAGCCAAACCTTACTCCAGTAGTCACATCTTGTGGTCTACTGACCTTGCTGATTGTTCCATGCACACGTTTTGATCCACACATTTCTCTGTGATGGAAAATGGACTTACAAACGCATATTTGCACTCCTCTACATCAAATCCACGTACAGTTTTTTAATTATGTTTCGACAGTTCCTTAGCTGGATATGACACAATAGTGTCCTACACGGGGTTATGTTCAGTGCTATTGGATCCGATTGCCGATGGCTGTGGTGTGGCGCTCTCTTGTTGGTCTGTTCCTCTCGCCTACGTGCCTCCTGTCGAAAGGTTGAGATTCAAAGCCTGATTAGAAGCTCGTGTCTCGCTGCTACCTTACTACCACACTCTATGTTGTTTTCAGGCTGGAGATCCTGTATATGTCCAAAAACACTGGTTTTGTCAGCGTGTTGGAGGTGAAGATTATTTACATTTAGTTTCTTTGGTAGAAAAGAAGGTATTAGAAGGAGTTGCCTGTCAGGGTGAGGTGAAGTGCTGTTGCTTCCTAACGTTGTACAATTGGTGTAATCCGAACACTGTCGTGTGAGTGTTTTTTATGTAGATTTACAGTTTGAATGGCCTATGTGTTTTGATAATTCTGTAAATACAACATTAGCTGGCTCACCACACACAAGCTTTAGTCCTTTCATGAGCCTGATTGCAAGTACTCTGTCCTCCACGCAGGGTAAACATAGTTCTTTCCACACATTAAGTACTTTAGTGGTTTTGGAACAGTCAATTACAATTCTTATGGCATCATTTTTCCAGCTCTGTCTTCATTGCTACATAGGACCAAACCTGATGCATTGTAGTCTACAAGAGACCATATAAGTCAGGTACATCACTGTAAGGAATTCTTCTATTATCACTATAATCAGAAGTACCCTGAGAGCTTGAAGACTATCCGTACATGGTCGAAATAACTTTTTGTACAGCATCTGCAGAACATGGGACCGAGTTGCTAAAATATTTATGAGACATAGTCAATGGGTTTGTCATGAGCCTTTAAACTCTAATGTTCCAATCTCACCATTACCAATACATCTACTGAAGACCTTTGGTTTCACTGCAGACAAGATAAGTTCGAGTCTACCACAGGCTATACGTATGAAGTCAAAAAACATTAAAACAAAAAGCTTTTGTGTACGCAAGAATACCATCAGCATAACTAACTGTCATATTTCTCGAACTTTCTGAGACTGATTTTGGTTAAGCATCGCCCAGTACCTAAAGAAATTTTCGAAACTCAGTACTTTACCTTAAGGACTTGGGAGATGCATTTCTTTAACTTCACGTATGAAGCATTGCAACAATAGAGCAGACTTTTTATTTTTTTGTGGATGAAATAACCAAGTACATAACTAGTGCAAATGTCGACCACCTGCGTCCACTATGGATGGCTTATACAACATAAAACTTGATTATGAGGAATATCATTTGCTTCTGTCAAGAGATAAAGTGTCTTTGTGTCGTCTGGCCCCCAGGTACAGTTTGTAATGTAGTGATAAAGTAATGTACAAATTTGCCGCATTCTGTGAACCCATCCGTGTCAGGTATGTGTTTTTCTTTGTTCTCTCTGGGACACCTTTGCCCCTCTCTCATAGTAGGACAAAATTAAAATAACATTAATCTAATGAAAGAAAAAAAAATTGGTTTAGAAACCTATTAGGCAATATAGCTTTTCCTCTGTAATACCATATATAGAAACTTAAATAATCTTTGGCTAGAACTATACAGAATTTTAAGGTAATTTATGAGGATCACATTGATAGATGTATAGGAATGTATGGTAAACTCACTGGATCTCCTGATTAATAAACTTTATTTGGTTCAAATACATTTGTCAGTTATGAAATATATTATGATATAAATAACTTTGTGGATATTTACATGAGCATTTTGTTTATTTCCGTCTCTAATGCAAGAGGATATAAAGGTTCATCTATGGACCTATAGCTATTGACTAAACCACACGGCTGTGTATACACAGAACACAGCACACATGCACTCA